>SJYX01009659.1:28699-40974 GCA_006410675.1 Oreotragus oreotragus | reverse complement strand
CCCCCCCCCAGCAAAAAAAAAAAAAAACCTCTGGGAAAGTCCAGAAGAAATCTGGAGGAATCCTCTTAAGTGTATCTGGAGTTTCAACGTTTCAACTGGAAGCAAGGAATTTAAATGGAAAGATTCTCTGTAAATTTTCTTCCTAAATATGTATTACTCTTTAATTCTCTCATTTCCTTAGAATGTCTTTCCTTCCTAAGGCAAAAAAAAAGAAAAAAGAAACAGTCTTAAATTCTTCCCATCAGTTATCATTAGGATGTTTTTGTGCTTTTTTTCTTTTTTTTTTTTACAATAAGCATTGCCATCCTGCAGCCTCTCTGTTCTTGAAGCCACAGTCTATAAATGAGGGGCCTATGAGTTTACTTGCTATTGTGAATATTCATTTTTATTACAAATATGAGTGAACTTAAGCAGGGATTATAATACAATCTATATAATTTAAATTCATTTAAATATATGTATTAAACATATTAACGTATGCATTTTCATTGGGTGGCCAAATAGCATGTGGTTCTATAATAGCTGACATTTATTCCTATAAATGATGCTCTCTTTTTCATGGGAAAACATGCATCAGAAGAATAAACTGGAAGAGAATCAAGGTTTGAGTATTTTCTTTTCACTGATGCGGTACTGATGTGCCATGCAGTGTTACTGGATTGCATGCTTTGGGAATGTATAGAAGCTTATATAGGTTTCCAGAAGAAGAAATCTTAAGCTCACCTTCAAAGATCCGAAAAGATATGTTAATGCTCTTTGTTTATTAACTTTTGAATAACTTAGTAATTCTAGTTCAGAAAGATAAACGTTTCCATCTGACAGAGTCTAAAAGAAACGATTCAGTTGGGTACACCTTTGAATGCCAAATATATCACTTTAAAAGTCAGTGTTTGTTTCAGCAGTAACTGTTTCTGACTATGTTAGCTTACTGAGTATTTGCAAGTTTGAGCCCTCCAGCTGAGCACTCTAGCAAAAATGGTCTGTCCCCTTTCTTTCCAGGAGGAGGATGCCCTTTGCTGGATATGTGTGCATGCCACGTACTACTGTGCATCAAACGTATAAGCAGTTAACATGCACCTGAGCATCTTAGGGAGGTTTTTGGAAAATCCTTGCCTCCTCTTGTACCAGAACGATCGCAAGTGTGAAAGTGGCCATAGTTCACTGTGGTTTTCTTTTTACTGCTGTATTATTGCACCCTGTTGGGGGATACATCTGAGCATTTCATGTGTCCTACTTTTAAAATGCCCAGATGGTGACTACGTGCTCTGGTTTGAATTGGGCAGGCCTCATCTTTCATGCTCCGTAGTCTGCCCAGTTATCACAGAGACACGAAACAAGGAAAATTCTTCCATTTTTCAGCTCCTCTTCATCTGTTTCGAGTCACCCCCAGTGAATGATGTACTTGCACAATTGTTAAGATGACAGTCACCATGATAACTGAACATTGCTTCCCTGGGCTGGGTAGTGCCCTGTGTACCTGGAGCTCTCTGCTCCCCTCCCAGCATTTTGCAGTGTAACTGATTACTTGCCATCTTGTAAGTAACACGGGAGTGAGAGACAGTGTAAATATTTTATACCTTCCTGAAACCACTTACATTTGCATTGGTCTTCTTCACACTAGATTTTAAGCTTAACAGAGAATTTAAATCAAATCATTCAACTTAAGAAATAGTCAAAAGAACTAATGAAATAAATGTAACAGTGTAACTGGTTAAAATAGCCCAAGTGGATAATAGAGGTTTCAGATGATTTTGTGACATGCACCTTTTATAGGACTTTTGTCTCCGACTATATTCTTCAAAGTGCCATCAAGGCACTGACCGTTGGTATCGTTTTTATCAATAACAGCCAGCACTTCCCACTGGGAAATTAGTCAAGAGGATGAGATTTTTTTTTACAAAATCATCTTTAAGCATTTATCTTCCAAAAAGTATTACAAGACTGTCCATTATAAGGCAGGAGCTTAAGTGAGTTACTTGTTCTTTTAGAATTTATTCATAATAAGCTAGTGATCTGATTTCATTTTATTTAGAGAAGAAAATGATTTTGTTTTGTTTTCTTAGTAATGGCTTTTCTAAAGACAGTGTTAATATAGTCCAGTTGTTATCAAACTTTTTAAAATGTACACTCCTATAAATAATAATTTCTAGAGTACACATCCCCATTACATGTATATTTATTTATTTATAAATTATAAAATATGTGCATGCATGCATGCCTAGTTGCTTCAGTCATGTCTAACTTTTTGTGACCCTGAGGAATATACCACACCAGGCTTCTAGGTCCATGGGATTATCCAGGCTAGTGAACAAATATTATTTACTCTGTGAAAGTAGTCATTTTAAAAGGAGTCCTTATTGTTGTCTTGTTGATAAGTCATGTCCAGCTTTTTGTGACTCCATGGACTGTATGTAAACTTCCAGGCTCCTCTGTTCATGGGATTTCCCAAGCAAGAATAATCGAGTGAGTTGCCATTTCCTTCTCCAGGGGATCTTCTCAGCCCAGGCATTGAAATTGCATCTCCTGCATTGCAGGTGGATTCTTTACCAGTAAGCCAATAGGGAAGCCCTTTAAAAGGACTTGAACTCAGTTCAGTCACTTAGTCATGTCCGACTCTAATCCCATGGACCACAGCATGTCAGGCTTCCCTGACCTTCACCAGCTTCTGGAGTTTGCTCAGACTCATGTCCATCAACTCACTGATGCCATCCAACCATCTCATCCTTTGTCGTTCCCTTCTCCTACCTTCAATCTTTCCCAGCATCAGGGTCTTTTCAAATGAGTCATCTCTTCGTATCAGGTGACCAAAGTATTGAAGTTTGGCTTCAGCATCAGTCCTTCCAATGAATATTTAGGACTGATTTCCTTTAGGATTGAATGGTTTGATCTCCTTGCAGTCCAAGGGACTCTCAAGAGTCTTCTCAAACACCACAGTTCAAAAGCATCAATTCTTTGGCACTCAGCTTTTTTTATAGTCCAACTCTCACATCCATACATGACTACTGGAAAAACCATAGCTTTGGCTCAACAGACCTTTGTTGGCAAAGTAATGCCTCTGCTTTTTAATATGCTGTCTAGGTTGGTCATAGCTTTTCTTCCAAGGAGCAAGCGTCTTTTAATATTATGGCTGCAGTCACCATCTGCAGTGATTTTGGAGCCCAAAGAAATAGTCTGTCACTGTTTCCATTGTTTCCCCATCTATTTTCCATGAAGTGATGGGACCGGATGCCATGATCTTCATTTTTTGAATGCTGAGTTTTAAGCCAGCTTTTTTACTTTCCTCTTTCACTTTGGTTCTTCTTCGCTTTCTGCCATAAGGGTGGTGTCATCTGTGCATCTGAGGTTATTGATATTCTCTTGGCAATCGTGATTCCAGCTTGTGCTTCATCCAGCCCAGTATTTTGCATGATGTACTCTGCATATAAGTTAAAAAGCAGGGTGACAACATACAGCCTTGACAATCCAGTCTGTTGTTCCATGTTCAGTTCTAACTGTTGCTTCTTGACCTGCATAAAGAGTTCTCAGGGGCCAGGTCAGGTGGTCTGGTCCATCTCTTGAATAATTTTCCACAGTTTGTTGTGATCCACATAGTCAAAGGCTTTAGCATAGTCAATAAAGCAAAAGTAGATGTTTTTCTGGAATTCTCTTGCTTTTTTGATGATCCAACAGATGTAGGCAATTAGATTTCTGTTACTCTGCCTTTTCTAAATCCATCTTGAACATCTGGAAGTTCATGGTTCACATTGAAGCCTGGCTTGGAGAATTTTGAGCATTACTTTGCTAGCATGCATGTGAGATGAATGCAATTGTGCACTAGTTTGAACATTCTTTGGCATTAACTTTCTTTGGGATTGGAATGAAAACTGACCTTTTCTAGTCCTGTGGCCACTGCTGAATTTTCCACATTTGCTGGCATATTGAGTAGACATAGACAAAATCATCAGTAGAATATTTTCTTAATCAAGAGCTAATACCATTATTAGTTAGTACATCAAGAAAACAATAGATTGGAAAAGTCTAGCGAGCTCTTCAGGAAGATTAGAGATACCAAGGGAACTTTTCAAGAAAGTGTGAAAGTTGCTCAGTCACGTTCAACTCTTTGCCACCCCATGGACTATTATGTCCATGGAATTCTCCAAGCCAGAATACTGGAGTGGGTAGCCTTTCCCTTCTCCAGGGGATCATCTCAACCCAGGGATAGAACCCAGGTCTCCTTCATAGCAGGCAGATTCTTTACCAGTTGAGCCACAAGAGAAGACCAAGAATACAAGAGTAAGTAGCCTATCCCTTCTCCAGTGGATCTTCCTGACCCAGGAATCGAACTGGGGTCTCCTACCTTGTAGGTGGATTCTTTACCAACTGAGCTATCAGGGAAGCCTATTTCAAGGGAAAATAGCCACAGTGAAGGACACTAACAATTAGGTCCTAACAGAAGCAGAAGAGATTAAGAAAGGTGGTCAGAATACACAGATGAACTGTATAAAAAAAATGTCTTAATGACCTGGATAGCCATGGTGGTATGATCACTCACCTAGAGCCAGACATCCTGGACTGTGAAGTCAAGTGGGCCTTAGGAAGTATCACTACGAACAAAGCTAGTGGAGGTGATGGAATTCCAGTTGAACTATTACAAATCCTAAAAGATGATGCTATTTAAATGCTATACTTGATATGCCAGCAAGTTTGGGAAACTCAGCAGTGGCCACAGGACTGGAAAAAGGTAAATTTTCATTCCAATCCCAAAGAAGGGCAATGCCAAAGAATGTTCAAGCTACTGCACAATTGCGCTCATTTCACATGCTAGCAAGGTAATGCTCAAAATCCTTCGAGCTAAGACTTCAACAGTAAGTGAACCAAGAACTTCCAAATGTACAAGCTGGATTTAGAAAAGGCAGAGGGACCGAAGATCAAATTGCCAACATCCTCTGGATCATAGGAAAAGCAAGAGGTTTCCAGAAAAAACATCTACTTCTGCTTCATTGACTATGCTAAAGCCTTTGATTGTGTGGATCACAGCAAACTGGAAAATTCTAAAGAGATTGGAATACCAGACCACCTTACCTGTCTCCTGAGAAACTTGTATGCAGGTCAAGAAGCAACAGTTAAAACCGGACATGAAACAACAGACTGGTTCAAATTTGGGAGAGAAGTACATCAGGCTGTATATTGTCACCCTGCTTATTTAACTTAAATGCAGAATACCTCATGTGAAATGCTGGGCTGGATGCCTCACAAGCTGGAATCAAGATTACTGGGAGAAGTATCAACAACTTCAGATATGCAGATAACACCCACACTATTGGCAGAAAGTGAAGAGGAACTGAAGAGCCACTTGATGAGGGTGAATGAGGAGAGTGAAAGAGCCTACTTAAACATAAATATTCAAAAAAGTAAAATAAGGGCATATGGCCTCCTTCAGTTCAATTCAGTCGCTCAGTTGTGTCTGACTCTTTGCAACCCCATGAATCGCAGCACGCCAGGCCTCCCTGTCCATCACCATCTCCCGGAGTTCACTCAGACTCAGGCCCATCGAGTCAGTGATGCCATCCAGCCATCTCATCCTCTGCTGTCCCCTTCTCCTCCTGCCCCCAATCCCTCCCAGCATCAGAGTCTTTTCCAATGAGTCAGTTCTTTGCATGAGGTGGCCAAAATACTGGAGTTTCAGCTTTAGCATCATTCCTTCCAAAGAAATCCCAGGGCTGATCTCCTTCAGAATGGACTGGTTNGAGTCAACTCTTCTCATGAGGTGGCCAAAGTACTGGAGTTTCAGCTTTAGCATCATTCCTTCCAAAGAAATCCCAGGGCTGATCTCCTTCAGAATGGACTGGTTGGATCTCCTTGCAGTCCAAGGGACTCTCAAGAATCTTCTCCAACACCACAGTTCAAAAGCATCAATTCTTCAGCTCTCAGCCTTCTTCACAGTCCAACTCTCACATCCATACATGACCACAGGAAAAACCATAGCCTTAGCTAGACGGACCTTAGTTGGCAAGGTAATGTCTCTGCTTTTGAATATGCTATCTAGGTTGGTCATAACTTTTCTTCTAAGGAGTAAGCGTCTTTTAATTTCATGGCAAATAGAAGGAGGAAAAATGGAAACAGGGACAGACTTTTATGTTCTTGGACTCCAAAATCAATGTGGATGGTGACTGCATCCATAAAATTAAAAGATGCTTGCTTCTTGGAAGAAAAGCTCTGACAAACCTAGTAGCATATTAAAAAGCAGAGACATCACTTTGCCAACCAAGGTCCATATGGCTATGGTTTTTCCAGTAGTCATGTACAGATGTGAGAGTTGGACCATAAAGAAGGCTGAGCATGGATGTATTGATGCTTTTGAACTGTGGTGGTGGAAAAGACTCTTGAGAGTCCTTTGGACAGTGAGGATATCAAACCAGTCAATCCTAAAGGAAACCATCCCTGAATATTCACTGAAGGATTCGTGCTGAAGATGAAGCTCCAATACTTTGGCCAACTGATGTGAAGAGCTGACTCCATTGGAAAGAAACTGATGGGAAAGATTGAGGGCAGGGGATGACAGAGGATGAGACAGTTGAATGGCATCATCAATTTGATGGACATGAATTTAAGCAAACTGGGGGAGATAGTGAAGGACAGGGAAGCCTGGTGTGCCGCCATTCATGGGGTTGGAAAGAGTGAAACACATCAAGACACAGAATTTTTAGGTGCAATTTTAGATGCTGGATATCAAACCATTTTCCATGTGGCTCCTTGCTGCTGCTACTGCTGCTAAGTCACTTCAGTCGTGTCCGACTCTGTGTGACCCCATAGACGGCAGCCCACCAGGCTCCTTGACAATATGAATTTTTTTTTGTCAGTTTCTGGCCAAAGATGCTTAAACTCTCAGTGTTTATATCTTATACTATGGCTGATGAAAAAGCTTGTCTCATAAGTAAGAAATATCAAACTGGTCTCTTTTTTGTTCTTTATTTAGTTATGAATTTAGGTATTCTATCTTAACCATGGTTTTCCATTTTTCAGGAACCTTGAAAGTTACCCATGTTTCCAAATTAGTATAGTTAAAACCAGATAATATAATTTTTGAACCACTTAGCATGGAGTCATAAACCACATCATGATGTACTGAAAGCTAATAAATGAGGTAAATATTTCCAGCTCCTCCACACTGTAAAACTCTTATTCTTCCCTTTTCAGGGACTAATCCAGGGCTTCATTGATTCATTCATTCACTTATCCAATTAGTATGCCACCAGGATATGCAGCAGTAAATGCAACAAAAAGAATACAAAAATTCTTTCCTTTTTAGGCTTTTATCCTAGTGAGGAAAGATAGTAAACAGGATAAATAAGCAAGTTAAAATATACGTGTATATTAATATGTGTGTGAATGTATGTGTATATATGAATGATAAGGGCAATGGAGAAAAACAAACTAGAGATGAGGGATCAGTGATTCTGTGTTCGCCTTTCAGGGGAGTATTATGTTGGCCAAGCATGGGACTAGGGAGAGTGTTGGCTTGGTGGGACAGGGAGGGTGAAACTTAATGTAAGGAGGTCAGGGAAAACTTAAAAGAAGGTGACACTGGAGCAGGGCTTGGAAGGTGAAAACCATACAGTTAACTGGGAGAAAAAAAGTTAGTTCAGGAGGACAGATATACAATCAGATTCTGGGCTTCAGGAGTCTGGGTTTGGCCCCTGCCTGTTCCCTTAATTCCCAAGACCCATTAGTATGCGCATTGACCTTCAGCCTAGGATTCTGAAAGGTCAGGTTCAACCACTGACAACCTTGTGATGCCCCTTTGACAGGTAAATGCTTCATAGCTTGGGGACTTAAGGCTCAGCCACCTGATGAGTTATGTAATGTAGACATTTTCCCAGTTTACAGATCTGCTCTTTGAGTCTGTAACATTCACGTACTGGTAACAAAGGCTACCTTGAATGCCAGTCCATCATCCGGGTGTCTAACTTCCTTCATTTCTTCCCATATCATTTTCCAAAATATCCCCACATTCCAGTTAAACCACAATAAAATGCATTCATTGCAAAATAAAAGTCTCTTATTACTATATCCAGCTTCAAGTCCAGGAACTCTTCTTAATAATTTCCCAAATCTTTCTCCAGGTTTTTTTCCTAATCCCATTTTTATAATCTATAGCCCAAAAATGAAATATAAGTGTAACCACCTGAAAACATCAGGTATACAATATTGGGTGAAAAGAAGAGAATGAATATTTATATACACAACACACAGTACAGTCTATAGACTTTATTTCTATAATAGGTCATGAGGCCAGTTGTTGTATTTATGACTTCCCTTTCTTATCTCCCTAACAAATTAGGATTATTTGGCTGATGAGCACAACCAACCTCATTCCTGAACAATCTGAGTTCTTGGTGGTCTTGCCTCCATAAACTTGCAGTGATCTTACATTAGCCTGGCAGAAGGTAATCCAAGTAACAGGCAACAATTTTCTACCTTCAATTCAATGAAGCTGTTATAGAATCATTCTCCTTCTGAATTAGCAGATTCCAGAGTCTTAGTTAAAGTAAATAAAGCTTTTACAAATTGATCTTTCATCTCATTATGTTTGCAAGGAAGCCTCTCCTTGTACCTTTCTACCCCCAGTCTTCCGGGATTTCTGCATCAGATGTGATGGTCAAAGAGCTAACTGCAAATGCTCTTCTGACTCTTAAGATTCTAGAAATTTAACATTTGTTTTAGTTTGCTGAAATCTTACATTGGATGATACAATGACTACTCTTCTATCACATATACCTAAACATTTCCTGTCTGTTGCTATTTAAAGCTCTTTCCTTGCTGTGGAGTTTTTTCTTACTGCTTAATTTAAGCGCATAATAACTTCTTTAGTGCTAGTTTCCATGTGTTTTTACAGTGCTTTCTTGAATGTGAGTTTTGCATTCCTAATGAGTTGCAGTACCTGAAATCTGAGATTTGAATACTTTCTACTTCTTTTCCACTCCCTTTAGTGCTTAGCAGAGACATTACTTTGCCGACTAAGGTCCGTCTAGTCAAGGCTATGGTTTTTCCTGTGGTCATGTATGGATGTGAGAGTTGAACTGTGAAGAAAGCTGAGCGCCAAAGAATCGATGCTTTTGAACTGTAGTGTTGGAGAAGACTCTTGAGAGTCCCTTGGACCGCAAGGAGATCCAACCAGTCCATTCTGAAGGAGATCAACCCTGGGATTTCTTTGGAAGGACTGATGCTAAAGCTGAAACTCCAGTACTTTGGCCACCTCATGCGAAGAGTTGACTCATTGGAAAAGACTCTGATGCTGGGAGGGATTGGGGGCGGGAGGAGAAGGGGACGACCGAGGATGAGATGGCTGGATNATTCTGAAGGCGATCAACCCTGGGATTTCTTTGGAAGGACTGATGCTAAAGCTGAAACTCCAGTACTTTGGCCACCTCATGCGAAGAGTTGACTCATTGGAAAAGACTCTGATGCTGGGAGGGATTGGGGGCAGGAGGAGAAGGGGACGACCGAGGATGAGATCTCTGGATGGCATCACTGACTCGATGGACGTGAGTCTGAGTGAACTCTGAGAGATGGTGATGAACAGGGAGGCCTGGTGTGCTGCGATTCATGGGGTCGCAAAGAGTCGGACACGACTGAGCGACTGAACTGAACTGATGTCTTATTCATCTCTGTGTAAGTCATCACTTATCCCAATGCCTGACATATAGTTGATGTTCAGTTGGTTATTGTCAACATTTTTAAACCATCAACATTTTACTTCTGGAAGAGGGAAACAGCTGTGGAAGGCAGTCTGGAGCAATAAAGTACTATTTATTAGAGTTATGATGTAGAGTAAGTGCCCCTAGAAAAGTATTGGCTCCTCCATCAACAGGAGGCATTTGTTACTCCTTGTGGTTTTATAATCCAAGCAGCAAGAGTTTCTTTAGAATTACCAATTCAAACTATACTTTCTCTTTTAGCATATTTAACTGACCGATTATGTGCCAACTGTTATGCTAGGCATGACACAGAGATACATAAATCCACAAGATATAGACATTTCCCCTTATGAGCTTAGTGTCTATCCAGAAAGGAAACATATACACTTATGACATTTATGAGGTCAGATACAAGCATCTGCAGATAGATGTGACTGAGGGACTACTGTCAAAGATAAGTGAGAGAGCCATTTTGTTGTTGTTGTTTATTTGCTCAGTTGTATCCAACTCCCTGCACCCCCATGAACTGCACCATATCAGGTTTCCCTGTCCTTCACTATCTCCTGGAGTTTGCTCAAATTCATGTCCATTGAAAAGCAAGAGATGTTCCAGAAAAACATCTATTTCTGCCTTATTAACTATGCCAAAGCCTTTGACTGTGTGGATCACAATAAACTGTGGAAAATTCTCAAAGAGATGGGAATACCAGACCACCTGATCTGCCTCTTGAGAAATCTGTATGCAGGTCAGGAAGCAACAGTTAGAACTGGACATGGAACAACAGACTGGTTCCCAATAGGAAAAGGAGTACGTCAAGGCTGTATATTGTCACCCTGCTTATTTAACTTCTATGCAGAGTACATCATGAGAAATGCTGGGCTGGAAGAAGCACAGGTTGGAATCAAGATTGCCAGGAGAAATATCAATAACCTCAGATGTGCAGAGGACACCACCCTTATAAAAGACAGTGAAGAAGAACTAAAAAACCTCTTGATGAAAGTGAAAGTGCAGAGTGAAAAAGTTGGCTTAAAGTTCAACATTTACAAAACGAAGATCATGGCATCTGGTCCCATCACCTCATGGCAAATAGATGGGGAAACAGTGGAAACAGTGTCTGACTTTCTTTTTGGGGGTTCCAAAATCACTGCAGATGGTGACTGCAGCCATGAAATTAAAAGATGCTTACTCCTTGGAAGGAAAATCATGACCAACCTAGACAGCATATTAAAAAGCAGAGATATTACTGTGTCAACAAAGGTCCGTCTAGGTCAAAGATTTGGTTTTTCCAGTAGTCATGTATATATGTGAGAGTTGGACTATAAAGAAAGATGAGCACGGAAGAATTGATGCTTTTGAACTGTGGTGTTGGAGAAGACTCTTGATAGTCCGTTGGACTGCAAGGAGATCCAACCAGTCCATCCTAAAGGAGATCAGTCCTGAGTGTTCATTGGAAGGACTGATGCTGAAGCTGAAACTCCAATAATTTGGCCACTTGATGCAAAGAGCTGACTCATTTGAAAAGACCCTGATGCTTGGAAAGATTGAGAGCAGGAGGAGAAGGGGACAACAGAGGATGAGGTGGTTTGATGGCATCACCAACTCATTGGACATGGGTTTGGGTGGACTCTGGGAGTTAGTGATGGACAGGGAGGCCTGGTGTGCTGTGGTTCATGGGATCGCAAAGGGTCGGACACACCTGAGCGACTGATCTGAACTGAAGTCAGTGATGCCATCCAGCCATCTCGCTGTCTGTCCTTCTGTTCTCCCCATGCCCTCAATCTTTCCCAGCATCAGGGTCTTTTCCAGTGAATTGGCTATTTGCATCAGATGGCCAAAGTATTGGAGCTTCAGCATGAGTCCTTCCAGTGATTATTCAGGGTTGATTTCCTTTAGGATTGACTGGTTTGATCTCCTTGCTGTCCAACGGACTCTTAAGAGTCTTCTCTAGCACCACAGTTTGAAGGCATCAATTCTTTGGATCTCGTGGTCTTTATGACCCAAATCTCACATTTGTACATTCAGTTCAGTTCAGTCGCTCAGTCATATCTGACTCTTTGCAACCCCATGAATCATAGCACACCAGGCCTCCCTGTCCATCAGCAACTCCCGGAGTTCACTCAGACTCATGTTCATCAAGTCCGTGATGCCATCCAGCCATCTCATCCTCTGTTGTCCCCTTCTCCTCCTGCCCTCAATCTTTCCCAGCATCAGGGTCTTTTCCAGTGAATTGGCTATTTGCATCAGATGGCCAAAGTATTGGAGCTTCAGCATGAGTCCTTCCAGTGATTATTCAGGGTTGATTTCCTTTAGGATTGACTGGTTTGATCTCCTTGCTGTCCAACGGACTCTTAAGAGTCTTCTCTAGCACCACAGTTTGAAGGCATCAATTCTTTGGATCTCGTGGTCTTTATGACCCAAATCTCACATTTGTACATTCAGTTCAGTTCAGTCGCTCAGTCATATCTGACTCTTTGCAACCCCATGAATCATAGCACACCAGGCCTCCCTGTCCATCAGCAACTCCCGGAGTTCACTCAGACTCATGTTCATCAAGTCCGTGATGCCATCCAGCCATCTCATCCTCTGTTGTCCCCTTCT
>SJYX01009659.1:0-25349 GCA_006410675.1 Oreotragus oreotragus | reverse complement strand
ATTTCTTCTGAGGGATTCCTGCCTGCAGTAGTAGATATAATGGTCATCTGAGTTAAATTCACCCATTCCAGTCCATTTTAGTTTGCTGATTCCTAGAATGTCGACGTTCACCCTTTCCATCTCTTGTTTGACCACTTCCAATTTGCCTTGATTCATGGACCTGACATTCCAGGTTGTTCCTATGCAATATTGCTCTTTACAGCATCGGATCTTGCTTCTATCACCAATCACATCCAAAGCTGGTTATTGTTTTTGCTTTGGCTCCATCCCTTCATTCTTTCTGGAGTTATTTCTCCATTGATCTCCAGTAGCCTATTGGGCACCTACTGAACTGCGGAGCTCCTCTTTTTGTATCCTATCATTTTGCCTTTTCATACTGTTCATGGTGTTCTCAAGGCAAGAATACTGAAGTGGTTTGCCATTCCCTTCTGCAGTGGACCACATTCTTTCAGACCTCTCCACCATGACCCGCCTTTCTTGGGTTGCCCTGCAGGCATGGCTTGGTTTCATTGAGTTAGACAAGGCTGTGGTCCTAGTGTGATTAGATTGACTAGTTTTCTGTGAGTATGGTTTCAGTGTGTCTGCCCTCTGATGCCCTCTTGCAATACCTAAGCGCAGGCGGCTGTGAGCCTATGCACTAAGCGCAGGCCGCTGTGAGCCGGCGCACTAAGCGCAGAGAGGAGCTACCCCACGTCTGAGGTCAGGGGCAGCGGCCTAGAGTGCCAGGCTGCGATGGCGCAGGAACAGCCTAGAGAAGCACCCTGCGTCCGAGGTCAGTGACGGCCGGGAGGAGACACCTCGCATCCGAGGTCAGGGCGGCGGCCAGGTGGAGCTATCCTGCGTCAGAGGTCAGGGGCGGCCAGGAGGAGCTATCTCATGCCCGAGGCCATGGGCGGCAGCTGGGAGGAGCCACCCACGCCCAAGGCCAGGGCCAGCGGCCGGGAGGAGCAACCCGAGGAGCGGTGGTTGCGAAAGCGCAAGAGGGCCTAGAGGAGCTATCCCACATTGAAGGTCAGGAACGGTGGTGGTAAGAAGATACCCCACGTCCAAGGAAGGGAGCAGCGGCTGTGCTTTGCTGGAGCAGCGGTGAAGAGATACCCCACGCCCAAGGTAAGAGAAACCCAAGTAAGATGGTAGGTGTTGCACATCTGTACATGACTACTGGAAAAAACCACAGCTTTGACTATATGGATCTTTGTCAGCAAAGTGATGTCTCTGCTTTTTTATATGCTGTCTAGGTTTGTCATAGGTTTTCTTCCAGGGAGCAAGTGTTTTTTAATTTCATGGCTGCAGTCACCATTTGCAGTGATTTTGGAGTCCACAAAAATAAAATCTGTCACTGTTTCCACTTTTCTCCCATCTGTTTGACATGAGTTGATGGGACTGAATGCCATGTCTTCATTTTTTGAATGTTGAGTTTCAAGCCAGCTTTTTCACTCTTCTCCTTCACCCTTATTAAGGGTATCTTTAGTTCCTCTTTGGTTTCTACCATTAAGGTGGTGTCATCTGCATATCTGAGGTTGTTGATATTTCTCCCAGCAATCTTGATTCCAGATTGTGATTCATCCAGCCTGGCATTCTGCATTATGTACTCTGCATATATGTTAAATTACCAGGGTGACAATATACAGCCTTGACATACACCTTTCCCGACTGTGAGCCAGTTCATTGTCCCATGTCCAGTTCTAACTGTTGCTTATGTGTTTCTCAGGAGACAGGTAAGGTGGTCTGGTATTCCCATCTCTTTAAGAATTTTTCACAGTTTGTTGTGACCCACACAAAGGCTTAAGTGTAGTCAATGAAGAAGAAGTAGATGTTTTTCTGGAATTTCCCTGCTTTTTCTATGATACAACAGATGTTGGCAATTTGATCTCTGGTTTCTCTGCCTTTTCTAAATCCAGCTTGTACATCTGGAAGTTCTCGGTTCATGTACTGTTGAAGCCTAGCTTGAAGGATTTGGAGCATTACCTTGCTACCATGCAAAATGTGTATTACAAATATTTGGGCATGTGTCCACTCTCACACTGAACTGAGAATTCTTATCTCCTTGAGGGCAGGAAACTTGCTTCCTTCTCTTTGTCTCTCCATTCTTCAGGCATATATTTGTGGAATAAAATGTTTAGTGAATGAGCTGAAGATTTTTTGCATACTTTTATACCAACCATGGCCACACAGATGAGTGCTCCTAATGGATTCTTCCAAAGAACAGTTGATTCTCTTTTGAGCCTAGTTTGGTCAACATGTGTATCAACAACCAAACGAAGCTGGGCTAATTGCCAGCACTTCATTCAATATGAGGTCACCCTGACCAGGACCACTGTCTCTACAAGAGGTTCAGTTGACCTGAACTGAACTGAACTGCCTCACAGTCAGGAAAGGTGTATGTCAAGGCTGTATATTGTCACCCTGGTAATTTAAATTCAGTTGAGGTTGGTGTGACCATAAAGATAACCCATCCCATAGAAGATGCCCTCATGTCTCCTTGCCTGAAGTCAAATGGCCATAGAGAGGGAGGGGAGGTTAGAAGAGGAAATAGGAAAAGCAAAAAGGACAATAGGGAAGGAAAGAGAAAGACGACAAGGAGGGAAAGATGGGGTGGGGGGGGAGAAAGAGCTAGGAAGGAGGGGTAACAGAAATAAGCAGATGTGCCACCTTAAATCAGATGATAGATGTTTTAGGTATTAGCCAATTGTGCCATCCTCATGTAAAATATTGTCCATTGAATTCTAGTCATACACTCTGACTAACAATGAGCACCTGTGCCCTTTACACTTTGCAAGAATAGTAGCAAGGTACAGTTGACATAGGCTCTTGGTATGAGGCAAATATATATTCAAGCCCTGAGATGTGTGACTTTGGGCATAGAACAACTCTGAGGCTCATTTTCTTCATATTTAAGATGAGAATAATATCTACTTTGAAAGATTATTTACAAAGATTAGTGGTGCTATACATAAAGTGTTTGGTAAATAGGAGGTCAACAAATGATAGCTACTATTATTATGTGCTTTTAGGAAGCTGCATAGTGAAAACACACAGACTTCTGAGACAAATCAAGGTTTGAATCCTGTTTCTGCCATTACCAGCTGGATTTCACATCCTCTTTCTGAGAATTAACTCTGTCACCCTTTGAAGTGCTACCTAGAAAGTACAATATAAGAGGTAGAAGCATGGTCTCTGGAGTTTTAAACCTGGTTTATTGTGTAACCTACCATTTCAGAGCCCTAGTTTCCCCATTTCAAAAGTGAGAGGAATAAAAATAGTACCAATTTCCTAGGGTTGTTGTGAGGATTAATTGAGTTAATTTATGTCAAATGCTTAAAATTGTTTCTGGTAGATACTAAGATCTCAAAAAAAATTACCTATTGTTATCCTAAAATACTTTCTACACTTACCATCTCATTTATTTCTCATGGCATCCTGTGAAACATGTATTCCATTCTCATTTTACAGTTAAGAAAACCGACGCTCAGGCCTCTTCAGACTCCTATAGGTAGTAAATGACAGAGCCCAGACTAAAAGGTATTTTCTCAGTAGCTTTAATGTGTCCCCCCTCTCCTCCACTTTAAACCCTAATACCTGCACTGTTTCTCAGTGCTTTTTATTGAATGCCATGCAATGTGTCAGGTGTGCCAGAAACTCATTCTGGAAATGCAATATAGACTCATTCTCTACAGACATGCTGATGGACTTTGAGCCTACTTGTTAGAGGAGACATGACTCTAAACATTCACCTACATATCTATCATCTTCTATGAAAGCTAGATCTACCACTTCCTCCTTTGCAGAAGTCATTGCATATTGTCTTACTCCAGAAATCAGAATTCTCTTTCTTTGCACATTTGGTCATCCTGCCAACATGCTTTCACTTTTGTCTGGCCTAATCAGTTAGGATCTAAAGCTCTAAAATATTAATTTCCACAAACACACTTATAACCCAGCAAAGTTGGTTACAAACACACTTGCTGCTGCTGCTGCTAAGTCGCTTCAGTCATGTCTGACTCTGTGCGATCCCATAGACGGCAGCCCACAAGGCTCCTCCGTCCCTGGGATTCTCCAGGCAAGAACATTGGAGTGGGTTGCCATTTCCTTCTCCAATGCAGGAAAGTGAAAAGTGAAAATGAAGTTGCTCAGTCATGTCTGACTCGTAGCAACCCCATGGACTGCAGCCCACCAGGCTCCTCTGCTCATGGGGTTCTCCAGGCAAGAGTGGTGGAGTGGGTTGCCATTGCCTTCTCCGAANCCATTTCCTTCTCCAATGCAGGAAAGTGAAAAGTGAAAATGAAGTTGCTCAGTCATGTCTGACTCGTAGCAACCCCATGGACTGCAGCCCACCAGGCTCCTCTGCTCATGGGGTTCTCCAGGCAAGAGTGGTGGAGTGGGTTGCCATTGCCTTCTCCGAAAAACACACTTAGGTAAAGAAAATTCTAATTCTCTATTGACTTCCATTATAAAGTAAACAGCATGTTTCCATGGAAACTGTCCCCACAACACACTGAATCAAAGCTCTTGGTGAAGAAGGGTCAACTGTGCTGTGTTGCCTAAGACTGGGCAAGACTGGGCAGTGTGTGAAATGATGTACATGAAAACAAAGTGATGTATAAATAGAAGATAGTATTAGTAAGAGCAGTAGAAGCATCCAATCTTGGCCTTACAGCCATTCTTGTCTACTTTCAGTTTCTGTAGGGGCTTCCCTACCTTTGATCTTTGTAAGCTGTACTCTGCCCTCCACCCCAATACCTATCATGAGCACTCCTTATCATGCCTTGTTGTTTTTTGACCTCCATAGCACTTACTAATACTAATTGTTTTACATATTTATGGGGTTCTTTGGTCCCTCTCTCTTTAGAATGTAAGCAGTATGAGAATGAAGTTTGTTTGATTTCACTGTTGTATCCCAGCACCTGGAACATCTTGCACGATATATATAGGTGTTCAATAACTATTTTTTGTGTATGATGGTTACCTTTACTTATTTTTTATTGACACATAGTTGATTTATAATGCTGTGTTAGTTTCTGCTGTATAGCAAAGTGATTCAATTTATGTATAAATTCTTTTCCATTATGGCTTATCATAGGATACTGAATATAGTTCCCTCTGCTATACAGTAGGACCTTGTTTATCCATCCTGTGAATAATAGTTTGTATCTTCTAACCCCAAAATCCCAATCCATCCTTCCCCACCCACTTTGGCAACCACAAGTCTGTCCTGTATGTCTGTGAGTCTGCAATAATTATTTATTGAACAAAAGAAGGGATGAATGATTGAATGATGACTGTTGCTCCCTCTGTATGAAAAATCTCATCTATATGTCTCAACCTCCTCATCTATATGTCTCAACCTCCTCCACAACTTCTAGAATGCAGCAGAAGTATCATTTCCTCAAGCAAGATTTCCTGCTGCCTTAATGTTGGTTGTATCACCCTATCAAATCTTGTTACTACAGCCTATGTTTTTCCTATAGAACACACTTGCAATTAATTAAATAACAAATTCTATCTTATTTGTTGTCTGTCCCTCTCAAGACAGACACTCCACGTTGGCCAAGATTACACTGTGTTCACCTCTATATCCTTAGTATCTAGTGTAGAGCCTGACACATAAGAGCAGCTTAGTAAATAAGGTATGAATGACTGAATGGAAGTTGTGTCAGTTATGGAATGGAACAGAGGGTCTCAATTTAAGCACTTACTGTTTATTACAGAATTCAGACATGTCTAGAGGAGTGGTGGATTAGTGTTTTTAGACTAAAACTAAATAATAAATCAGTTCAGTTCAGTTCAGTTCAGTCACTCAGTCGTGTCCGACTATTTGCGACCCCATGAATTGCAGCACACGAGGCCTCCCTGTCCATCACCATCTCTCAGAGTTCACTCAGACTCATGTCCATCGAGTCAGTGATGCCATCCAGCCATCTCATCCTTGGTCGTCCCCTTCTCCTCCTGCCCCCTATCCCTCCCAGCATCAGAGTCTTTTCCAATGAGTCCACTCTTCGCATGAGGTGGCCAAAATACTGGAGTTTCAGCTTTAGCATCAGTCCTTCCAAAGAAATCCCAAGGTTGATCTCCTTCAGAATGGACTGGTTGGGTCTCCTTGCAGTCCAAGGGACTCTCAAGAGTCTTCTCCAACACCACAGTTCAAAAGCATCGATTCTTCGGCGCTCAGCTTTCTTCACAGTCCAACTTTCAATAGTGATCTATTTAGATGAGGGATTGAGACTTCTGGGAAATAATTCAGCCTAAGGAAAAACAGAATGGAAGCTGACAAAGTTGGACGGAGAGCATGAGAAAGGTAAAACTGAACAGAACATTAGTTGCAGTGTCTACCACTTAGTTTCCTCTTCGTCCCAGGTCTTGAGACACTTAAGCCTGAGTTTTTAAAAGTGTATGATGGGAAGAAAACCAGTGACAGCTCTTTTGTCAAAAACAGCAGATTTTATAAACATGGTGTAAACATGGTGTAGCCCTGCTTTTGGAGTTTTCTTATTAAATATAGCCTAAACATAGAGCTACAAGAAGACCCATGGTGGCTTCCAGTTCAAGATGGCAGAGTAGAAGGACATGAACTCATTTCTTCCTGCAAGAGCATCAAAATTGAAAGTAGCTATTGAACAACCATCGACAGGAGGATGCTGGAACCATCTCCAACACCACAGTTCAAAAGCATCGATTCTTCGGCGCTCAGCTTTCTTCACAGTCCAACTTTCAATAGTGATCTATTTAGATGAGGGATTGAGACTTCTGGGAAATAATTCAGCCTAAGGAAAAACAGAATGGAAGCTGACAAAGTTGGACGGAGAGCATGAGAAAGGTAAAACTGAACAGAACATTAGTTGCAGTGTCTACCACTTAGTTTCCTCTTCGTCCCAGGTCTTGAGACACTTAAGCCTGAGTTTTTAAAAGTGTATGATGGGAAGAAAACCAGTGACAGCTCTTTTGTCAAAAACAGCAGATTTTATAAACATGGTGTAAACATGGTGTAGCCCTGCTTTTGGAGTTTTCTTATTAAATATAGCCTAAACATAGAGCTACAAGAAGACCCATGGTGGCTTCCAGTTCAAGATGGCAGAGTAGAAGGACATGAACTCATTTCTTCCTGCAAGAGCATCAAAATTGAAAGTAGCTATTGAACAACCATCGACAGGAGGATGCTGGAACCAACAAAAAACAAAGATACCCTAAGTCCGAAAACAAAGAAGAAGCCACAGTGAGATGGTAAGAGGGTGCAATCATGATAAAATCAAATCCCATACCTGCCTGGTGGGTGACCCACAGACTGGACAACAATAATACCAAAGAAATTCTCCTACTGTTGTGAAGATTCTGAACCCAATGCAAGGCTTCTCAGCCTGGAACTCTGACAAATGGACGAGGAAGGCCAGTGGGATTTGATTATAAGTCTTCCAAAGGACTGAGAGAAACAGAGATTCCAGGCTTGGAGGGAACAAACAGAATTTTGCATGCACCAAGACCCAGAGGAGAGGAGCAGTGACACCACAGGAGACTGAACCAAAACTACCTGCTAGTGTTGGAAGGCCTCCTGTGGAGGAGTGAGTCGGCAGGGGCTCAGCACAGGGACAGAGGCACTGGAAGGTCCCCCTTGGCGTAAACCATCTTGGAGTTCACCATTAACCTGTAGAGCCTGTAGACTCTCCAGGGCTGGGTTGCCTCAGGCCAAACAACTACCAGAGAGGGAATGAAACCCCACTCATCAGCAGATAATTGGATTAAATCTTTACTGAGCAAGGCCCTGCTCACCAGAGCAAGACCCAGTTTTTCCCATCACCAGTCCCTTCCATCAAGAAGCTTACACAAGCTTCTTAGCCTCATCCATCAGAGGGCAGTTAGAATAAGCAAGAAGAAGTACTGTCTCACAGCAGCCAAAACAAAAAACAAAGTACAGAAAGTTAATCATGATGAAAAAGCAGATAATTATGTCCCAGATGAAGGGACAAGATAAAATCCCAGGAAAAATAAAAAACCTAAATGGAGAGGAGATAGGCAACCTTCCAGAAAAAGAATTCAGAATAATGATAGTGAAGATGATCCAGGATCTCAGGAANTGGTGTTGGAGAAGACTCCTGAGAGTTCCTTGGACCGCAAGGAGATCCAACCAGTCCATTCTGAAGGAGATCAGCCCTGGGATTTCTTTGGAAGGACTGATGCTAAAGCTGAAACTCCAGTACTTTGGCCACCTCATGCAAAGAGTTGACTCATTGGAAAAGACTCTGATGTTGGGAGGGATTGGGGGCGGGAGGAGAAGGGGACGACCGAGGATGAGATGGCTGGATAGCGTCACGGACTCGATGGATGTGAGTCTGAGTGAACTCCGGGAGATGGTGATGGACAGGGAGGCCTGGCGTGCTGCGATTCATGGGGTCGCAAAGAGTCGGACATGACTGAGCGACTGAACTGGAACTGAACTTAGTGCTTAGCACCATGTTAGAAAAAGTAGATGCTCAATCAGTATTTGACCGTGGATTTGACTCTCAGGCCATAAACCTACGCAGCATTTTTCTTTGGTGAGATCTTTAAACACAACATAAAATCAAATTTATAAATAAATCAAGTGTACTTCAATTATAAAAAAACATGTGCCCTTTGAAATAAAATCATTTCCTTAGCTGCTTCTGATAACAAGGATCTGAACACTTTTACTGAACCCCATGAACAGTATGAAAAGGCAGAAAGATATGACACTGAAAGATGAGCACCCCAGGTCAGTAGGTGTCCAATATACTACTGGGGAAGAGTGGAGGAGTAGCTACAGAAAGAATGCAGAGCCTGAGCCAAAGCGGAAACAATAACCAGTTGTGGTTGTGTCCGGTGGTGAAAGTAAAGCCTGGTGCTATAAAGAACAATATTAGAAACCTGGAATGTTAGGGCCATGAATCAGGGTAAATTGGATGTGGTCAAACAGGAGATGGCAAGAGTGAACACTGACATTTTAGGAATCAGTGAGCTAAAATGGCCAGGAATGGGTGAATTTAACTCAGATGACCATTATGTCTACTAATGTGGGCGAGAATCCCTTAGAAGAAATGGTGTAGCCCTCATAGTCTACAAAAGAGTCCTAAATGCATTATTTGGATGCAATCTCAAAAATGACAGAATGGTCTCAGTTCGTTTCCAAGACAAACCATTCAACATCACAGTAATCCAAGTCTATGACCCAACCACTAATGCCAAAGAAGATGAAGAACAATTCTGTGGAGACCTACAAGAACTCCTAGAACTAACACTAAATATGTGTGTGTGTGTGTATATATAGATATGCTTTTCTTCATAGAGGACTGGAATGCAAAACTAAAAAGTCAAGAGATACCTGGCATGAAGGCAAGTTTGACCTTGGAGTAGGAAATGAAGCAGGGCACAGGCTAACAGAGTTTTGCCAAGAGAATGCAATGGTCATAGCAAACACCCTCTTCCAACAACACAAGAGAAAACTTTACACATGGACATCACCAGATGGTCAACACCAAAATCAGATTGATTATATTCTTTGTAGCCAAAGATGGAGAAGCTCTATACAGTTAGCAAAAACAAGACCTGGATCAGACTATGGCTCAGATCTTGAGCTTGTTATTGCAAAATTCACAGTCACTCAAATTGAAGAATGTAGGTAAAACCACTAGGCCGTTCAGGTATGACCTTAATCAAATCCCTTATGATTATAAAGTAGAGGTGACTAATAGATTCAGTGATTAGATCTGGTATACAGAGTTCCTGAAGGACAATGGACAAAGGTTCCTAACATTGTACAGGAGGTGGTGAAAAGGCTATCCTCAAGAAAAAAGAAATGTGGCAAGGCAAAATGGTTGTCTGAGGAGGCCTTACAGATAGCTGAGGAAAAAAAAAAAAAAGACAAAGAAGAAAGGGAAAGTCATACCCAACTGAATGCAGAGTTCCAAAGAATAGCAAGGAGAGATAATAAAGCCTTCTTAAGTGAACAATGCAAGAAATAGAAGAAAACAATAGAATGCGAAAGACTAGAGTTCTCTTTAAGAAGGATGGAGCTACCAAGGGAACATTTCATGCAAAGATGGGCACAAAAAATGTCAGAATTGGCAAGGACCTAACAGAAGCAGAAGAGATTAAGTAGAAGTGGCAAGAATACACAGAAGAACTATACAAAAAGGTCTTAATGACCCAGCTAACCACGATGGTATGATCACTCAACTAGAGGCGGACATCCTGGATTGTGAAGTCAAGTGGGCCTTAGGAGGAATCACTATGAACAAAGCTAGTGGAGGTGATAGAATCCTAGCTGAACTATTTCAAATCCTAAAAGATGATGCTGTTAAAGTACTGCACTCAGTATGCCAGCAAACTTAGAAAACTCAGGAGTAGCTATAAGACTGGAAAAGGTCAGTTTTCATTCCATTCACAAAAGAAGGCAATGCCAAAAATGTTCAAATTACTGTACAGTTACACTCATTTCACATGCTAGCAAGATTATGCTCAAAATCTTTCAAGCTAGGCTTCAGCAGTACATGAACCAAGAACTTCCAGATGTACCAGCTGGATTTAGAAAAGGCAGAGAAACCAGAGATAAAATTGCCAACACTGAGTGGATCATAGAAAAAGCAAGGGAATTAAAAAAAAAAAAATCTCCTTCTGCTTCATTACACTAAAGCCTTTGTGTGGATCACAACAAACTTGGAAAATTCTTAAAGAGATGGGAATACCAGATCACCTTACCTGCCTCCTGAAAAACCTGTATGTAGAACAAGAAGCAACAGTTAGAACTGGACATGAAAAAACACGCTGGTTCAAAATTGGGAAAGGAGTACAGAAAGGCTATATATTGTCACCCTGCTTATTTAACTTATATGCAGAGTACATCATGCGAAATGCTGGGATGGATGACTCATAAACTGGCATCAAGACTATCAGGAGAAATAAATATAAACAACCTCAGATATGCAGCTGATAACACTTTAATGGCAGAAAGTAAAGAGGAACTAAAGCACCTCTTGTTGAAGGTGGAAGAAGAGAGTGAAAAAGCTGACTTAAAACTCAGCATTCAAAAAATAAAGATCATGGCAACCGGTCCCATCACTTCATGGTGAATAAATGGGGAAAAACTGGAAACAGTCATATTTCATTTTCTTGAGCTCCCAAATCACTCTGAATGGTGACTGCAGTCACACAATTAAAAGATGTTGTTCCTTGGAAGAAAAGCTGTTACAAACCTAGGCAGTGTATTAAAAAGCAGAATCATCACTTTGCTGAAAAAGGTCCATGTAGTCAAGGCTGTGATCTTTCCAGTAGTCATGTATGGATGTGTCGCTGGACCATAAAGAAGGCTGAGCACCTAAAAAATTGATGTTTTTGAACTGTGGTGCTGGATAAGACTCTTGAGAGTCCCTTAGACAGCAAGGAAGTCAAGCCAGTCAATCCTATCAAACCTGAATATTCATTGGAAGGACTGATGCTGAAGCTGAAGCTCCAATACTTTGGCCACCTGATTTCAAAAAGACAACTGACTGGAAAAGACCCTGATGCTGGGAAAGTTGGAGAAGGCAATGGCACCCAACTCTAGTACTCTTGCCTGGAAAATCCCATGGACAGAAGAGCCTGGTAGGCTGTGATCCATGGGGTTGCCAAGAGTCGGACATGACTGAGCGACTTCACTTTCACTTTTCACTTTCCTGCACTGGAGAAGGAAATGGCATCTAGTATGAGTGACATGCTGTCTTCTAACTCTAAGTTAACTGCTTTTGTTTTTAATAATGGACCTCGGCTCTCAGAGCTTACCTCATTCCCCAGACATTAGTCACAGGGCTTCTCAGAGAATTTCCTCTTGCATTAAAAAGATCATTTTTGGTTTTTTGCTAAACAGGGCAAGCAAAATAATGATTGCAGAATAATTCTAATAATGCATTTAAGATGCCAAACTCATACCACACTGTCTATCCTCAGTGAGAAACTTTTTTTTTTCTGTTTTGTCCAAGGGTCTAAAAACAATCTTTGACTTGCCTCAGTGAAAATAAGAACCACAACTTCTAGCTCTCAGAACAAATATAAGTTGTTTTTATTTTTAATTAAGTATGCTTAGCTTAACTATGTTTTCTCTTAAGGTGTAATGACTAAACCGTGATCATTTCTTTTTGTTTATTCATTTAAAGTGCAAATAAAAACAGATAATCAATAGATCATAATCTAAAACTAGAGGATTTACAAGTTAATAAGCCTGAGTCAATAGATATTCCATAGTGAAGCCTTCATTGCTGAACCTGACATAATTTGCTTTGCACTAAGCTAGTTGACTTAATGCTTTAATTTAATGCCAATATTAACTGAAAAAATCCAAAGAAAAGGGGAAATTTTAAATCCTATTATACTAAAATGTTTTGAAAGCAACAACACAATCGTATCACAACTGCTTAAGTATGCCACCAGCATCTGCCTAAACTGCTGGCATGCTGCGTGTGTGCTAAGTAGCTTTAGTCGTGCCTGAGTCTTTGCAGTCCTATGGCCCACAGCCCACTAGACCTCTCTGTCCATGGGGTTCTCCAGGCAAGAATACTGGAGTGGGTTGCCATGCCCTTCTCTAGGGGATCTTCCCTACCCTGGGATCAAACGCTCATCTCTTATGTCTCCTGCATCAACAGGCAGGTTCTTCATCACTGGTGCCACCTGGGAAGCCCAGATTGCCTGGGCTCTCGTCGTTGATAACAGTTAACCCCTTGGGAGCCTGGCACATGTGAATTTTGGAAGATGACCTACCTTTGCAGTATCTTTTCTTAGCCCCAAGTGTTATCATTGTTTAGTCTTAAAACATCTGCTTTTCCTGACTTGCATGCAGACCGTTGGAATTGTGTTTATTTTGAAAGCTGTGTTATTTTGAATCTTTCTTGATTCCTCTTGAGATTCCTCTGATTGTTTATAAAACAGAGCAGTAAACAGGTCAGAGAGCAGAGGAAGTCTTTCTGGGTCCCTGGAAGGAAGAAGTGAGGCCCTTTCTTTATAGAGAAGTAGTGTAGATTGGATTCCACCTTCTGAAATCTGGTGGGACTAATGGGGGTATATTCAGGGTTATGAGCCTGGACTCTATAGTCAGAATAAGTGAAGTCATTCAGTCGTGTCCGACTCTTTGTGACCCCATGGACGGTAGCCTATGTGGCTCCTCCATCCATGGGATTTTCCAGGCAAGAGTACTAGAGTGGATTGCCATTTCCTTCTCTAGGAGATCTTCCTGACCCAGGAATCAAACTCGGGTCTCCCGCATTGCAGGCAGATGCTTTACCGTCTGAGCCAATTCTTGGGTCACAATGTTTCCCCTCAAATCCTGGTTCTGCCTCCTATAATTATATCAGTTCAGTTCAGTCGCTCAGTCGTGTCCGACTTTTTGCGACCCCATGGACTGCAGCACGCCAGCCCTCCCTGTCCATCACCAACTCCTGGAGCTTGCTTAAACTCATGTCCATTGAGTCAGTGATGCCATCCAACCATCTCATCCTCTGCCGTCCCCTTCTCCTCCCACCTTCAGTCAGGGTCTTTTCAAATGAGTCAGTTCTTTCCATCAGGTGGCCAAAGTATTGGAGCTTCAACTTCAGCATCAGTCCTTCAAATGAATATTCAGGACTGCTCTCCTTTAGGATGGACTGGTTGGATCTCCTTGAAATCCAAGGGACTCTCAAGAGTTTTCTCCAACACCACACTTCAAAAGCATCAATTCTTCAGCACTCAGCTTTATTTATTGTCCAGGTCTCACATCCATACATGACTACTGGAAAAACTATAGCTTTGACAAGATGATAATATTCAGGACTGCTCTCCTTTAGGATGGACTGGTTGGATCTCCTTGAAATCCAAGGGACTCTCAAGAGTTTTCTCCAACACCACACTTCAAAAGCATCAATTCTTCAGCACTCAGCTTTATTTATTGTCCAGGTCTCACATCCATACATGACTACTGGAAAAACTATAGCTTTGACAAGATGAACCTTTGTTGGCAAAGTAATGTCTCTGCTTTTTAATATACTGTCTATGTTGGTCATAACTTTTCTTCCAAGGAGTAAACATCTTTTAATTTCATGTCTGCAGTCACCATTGGCAGTGATTTTGGAGCCCCCCAAAAAAAGTCTGCCACTGTTTCCCCATCTATTTGCCATGAAGTGATGGGACCAAATGCCATGATCTTAGTTCTCTGAATGTTGAGCTTTAAGCCAACTTTTTCACTCTCCTCTTTCACTTTCATCAGGAGGCTTTTTAGCTCCTCTTCACTTTCTGCTATAGATAATCATAATTTTATGACTCTGGACTATTTGCTTCAACTTTACATCCCTTTCCTTATCTGAAAATGAGGATAATAGCAGTGCTATCTCGTGAGATTGCTTTAAGGATTAATATACATAAAGCACTTGAAAAGTGCCTACCCTATAGCATGCACTCACTGTCTTAACCCTTTGAGAAACTATTTATGAAAAGGATGAAAAATACATAGACTATATGCTACAAATAACTTTGAAAGCAGCAGCAGCAGAACTGAATGTAGTAGTCAGATGTGTCTTTCTGCACTGCTTTGTATGCACAACAAAAGTCCTAATGTAGTCCATTTGTTACCACCCTCACAACCTCATTTGTGAGTTCCAGTCTGGTTTTCATTTTGTCCCATTGCTGGTTGCACTATAGCCAAAGTGGCACTGTGTTTGGACTGCCGTTTAAGTAGGCCAGCCTTAGCTTTCTGGTCCCATCATTGTCGCCCAAAACAAATCAGTTTGCTTTTCTAAAATAAATGGACTAAGTTATACACTGGTTTTTACCATAAGGTTAAAGTGAAAGTCACTCAGTCATGTCTGACTCTTTGCAACCCCATGGACTGTACAGTCCATGGAATTCTCCAGGCAAGAATACTGGAGTGGGTGGCCTTTCCCTTCTCCAGGGAATCTTCCCAACCCAGGGATCGAACCCAGGGATCGAACCCAGGTCTCTCTTATTGCAGGCAGCACTCTTCTATTCAGAAAGGATACTCAGAAAACAGAGAACAGAAAGCTCATTGAATTTTATGATGAACATTTTTCCACATTTCTCCATCTCTCTCTGAAACCACATGCATCTAAGTCTTACCATCAATGTAAGTGGAAGTTATTACCTACTTGTCATTTCCTGGGTCTGGATGAACTTAATCAATGCCATTCATACTCCTGTCACTTCAGTTGAGTTACCTACACTGCCAGTACTACACACGTAGAGTTTAACTGCCCCTTAAAATGTTTTCAAAAAGATTATACCATGGGCCCTCCACTGGCCAGCTGGTGTGACCATGAAGGTCTACATCCCATCCTTTTGCTACAAGGAGAGTGACCTGGAGTGGGGATACACAGTGTTTAAGATAGAAGTGGTAATAAATGGAAAAACAAACAAACAAACATTTTGTTGAAAAAGGGTACAGCAAATTTCATGCCCTGCACAAAAAGCTTCAGTTCAGTTCAGTCACTCAGTCGTGTCCGACTCTTTGTGACCCCATGAACTGCAGCACGCCAGGCCTCCCTGTCCATTACCAACTCCTGGAGTTCACTTAGACTCACGTCCATCGAGTCAGTGATGCCATCCAGCCATCTCATCCTCTGTCGTCCCCTTCTCCTCCTGCCCCCAATCCCTCCCAGCATCAGTCTTTTCCAATGAGTCAACTCTTCATATGAGGTGGCCAAAGTACTAGAGTTTCAGCTTCAGCATCATTCCCTCCAAAGAAATCCCAGGGCTGATCTCCTTCAGAATGGAGACTGGTTGGATCTCCTTGCAGCCCATGGGACTTTCAAGAGTCTTCTCCAACATCACAAGAAATGTATCTAGAAATTCCTTCTAAACATGTTTGGAACTGGGTCCCAAATATTGGAACAGTGATGACAAGGTTTGAAACCTATTTACAGGCTGTCATTCTGGAAAATGAAGAACTTCCCAAACTATTTCTTGATTTCCTAAATGTCCAACATTTGCCCTCTCTACCAAAGACAAAGAGTTGTGGATCTTTTGATGAGAAAGAGTCTGAAGAGTAAATCAAACTGTCCTACCAGCCGGTGCTGCTATTCTCAGGCACCCATACGTCTTGCTTGTAGCCAGCAATTTTCCAAATGTGGTTACTGAAGGAGTTCTCCACGGGATATTTTACCCTCATCTACAACCCAGGTAGAAATCCTCCATGGCTAGAAGAAGCTGAAGCAGGTTTTGAAATCATAGTCAAGAAAATTGATACCTACCAAATTAACCTAAGTGAAGTGAGTGAAGTCGCTCAGTCATGTCCGACTCTTTGCGACCCCCTGGACTGTAGCCTACCAGGCTTCTCTGTCCATGGGATTCTCCAGGCAAGAATACTGGAGTGGGTTACCATTTCCTTCTCCAGGGGATCTTCCTGACCCAGGAATCAAACCCAAGTCTCCCTCATTGTAGGCAGACACTTTAACCTCACGGATGGCTTTCTCTTGATAGTGGTAAAATTCATAGTCCCAGCTTAATTCAGAGCAGGGGCATTTCCATTGGAATGGTGCTTTTAAAATAGAAACCAAATTGGGGTGGTGCTGAGATTAAGGCCAATTGTTTAAGAAGTAGAATGTAGCTGCCGATTTAGAAATCCCAGGAAAGAAGACTAAAGAAAATCTTTGGGACCTCCAAGTATAGCAGAACAGTTACTCTCCACTTCAATCACACCATTTGCTAATTGAAAATCTTCCCCTGAATCACTGTGAGACTGATCAGCATTGGTAGATTTTTTTGTTCAGATTCTATGACACACTAATATTTTCATCATGAGATTTTTCTCAGCCAGTGAGAGATAACATTCTGAAATGCTGGCACCAGGAGAGCGTTACAGAAACACACTGCTAAACGTGAGGAAGGAAATAAACTGGAAATGAAATGATACTGACCACACTAGGGCATTTAAAAAATCTCGGCATTTTAATTTGCATTACAGTGGNTCAGGACTGCTCTCCTTTAGGATGGACTGGTTGGATCTCCTTGAAATCCAAGGGACTCTCAAGAGTTTTCTCCAACACCACACTTCAAAAGCATCAATTCTTCAGCACTCAGCTTTATTTATTGTCCAGGTCTCACATCCATACATGACTACTGGAAAAACTATAGCTTTGACAAGATGAACCTTTGTTGGCAAAGTAATGTCTCTGCTTTTTAATATACTGTCTATGTTGGTCATAACTTTTCTTCCAAGGAGTAAACATCTTTTAATTTCATGTCTGCAGTCACCATTGGCAGTGATTTTGGAGCCCCCCAAAAAAAGTCTGCCACTGTTTCCCCATCTATTTGCCATGAAGTGATGGGACCAAATGCCATGATCTTAGTTCTCTGAATGTTGAGCTTTAAGCCAACTTTTTCACTCTCCTCTTTCACTTTCATCAGGAGGCTTTTTAGCTCCTCTTCACTTTCTGCTATAGATAATCATAATTATATGACTCTGGACTATTTGCTTCAACTTTACATCCCTTTCCTTATCTGAAAATGAGGATAATAGCAGTGCTATCTCGTGAGATTGCTTTAAGGATTAATATACATAAAGCACTTGAAAAGTGCCTACCCTATAGCATGCACTCACTGTCTTAACCCTTTGAGAAACTATTTATGAAAAGGATGAAAAATACATAGACTATATGCTACAAATAACTTTGAAAGCAGCAGCAGCAGAACTGAATGTAGTAGTCAGATGTGTCTTTCTGCACTGCTTTGTATGCACAACAAAAGTCCTAATGTAGTCCATTTGTTACCACCCTCACAACCTCATTTGTGAGTTCCAGTCTGGTTTTCATTTTGTCCCATTGCTGGTTGCACTATAGCCAAAGTGGCACTGTGTTTGGACTGCCGTTTAAGTAGGCCAGCCTTAGCTTTCTGGTCCCATCATTGTCGCCCAAAACAAATCAGTTTGCTTTTCTAAAATAAATGGACTAAGTTATACACTGGTTTTTACCATAAGGTTAAAGTGAAAGTCACTCAGTCATGTCTGACTCTTTGCAACCCCATGGACTGTACAGTCCATGGAATTCTCCAGGCAAGAATACTGGAGTGGGTGGCCTTTCCCTTCTCCAGGGAATCTTCCCAACCCAGGGATCGAACCCAGGGATCGAACCCAGGTCTCTCTTATTGCAGGCAGCACTCTTCTATTCAGAAAGGATACTCAGAAAACAGAGAACAGAAAGCTCATTGAATTTTATGATGAACATTTTTCCACATTTCTCCATCTCTCTCTGAAACCACATGCATCTAAGTCTTACCATCAATGTAAGTGGAAGTTATTACCTACTTGTCATTTCCTGGGTCTGGATGAACTTAATCAATGCCATTCATACTCCTGTCACTTCAGTTGAGTTACCTACACTGCCAGTACTACACACGTAGAGTTTAACTGCCCCTTAAAATGTTTTCAAAAAGATTATACCATGGGCCCTCCACTGGCCAGCTGGTGTGACCATGAAGGTCTACATCCCATCCTTTTGCTACAAGGAGAGTGACCTGGAGTGGGGATACACAGTGTTTAAGATAGAAGTGGTAATAAATGGAAAAACAAACAAACAAACATTTTGTTGAAAAAGGGTACAGCAAATTTCATGCCCTGCACAAAAAGCTTCAGTTCAGTTCAGTCACTCAGTCGTGTCCGACTCTTTGTGACCCCATGAACTGCAGCACGCCAGGCCTCCCTGTCCATTACCAACTCCTGGAGTTCACTTAGACTCACGTCCATCGAGTCAGTGATGCCATCCAGCCATCTCATCCTCTGTCGTCCCCTTCTCCTCCTGCCCCCAATCCCTCCCAGCATCAGTCTTTTCCAATGAGTCAACTCTTCATATGAGGTGGCCAAAGTACTAGAGTTTCAGCTTCAGCATCATTCCCTCCAAAGAAATCCCAGGGCTGATCTCCTTCAGAATGGAGACTGGTTGGATCTCCTTGCAGCCCATGGGACTTTCAAGAGTCTTCTCCAACATCACAAGAAATGTATCTAGAAATTCCTTCTAAACATGTTTGGAACTGGGTCCCAAATATTGGAACAGTGATGACAAGGTTTGAAACCTATTTACAGGCTGTCATTCTGGAAAATGAAGAACTTCCCAAACTATTTCTTGATTTCCTAAATGTCCAACATTTGCCCTCTCTACCAAAGACAAAGAGTTGTGGATCTTTTGATGAGAAAGAGTCTGAAGAGTAAATCAAACTGTCCTACCAGCCGGTGCTGCTATTCTCAGGCACCCATACGTCTTGCTTGTAGCCAGCAATTTTCCAAATGTGGTTACTGAAGGAGTTCTCCACGGGATATTTTACCCTCATCTACAACCCAGGTAGAAATCCTCCATGGCTAGAAGAAGCTGAAGCAGGTTTTGAAATCATAGTCAAGAAAATTGATACCAAATTAACCTAAGTGAAGTGAGTGAAGTCGCTCAGTCATGTCCGACTCTTTGCGACCCCCTGGACTGTAGCCTACCAGGCTTCTCTGTCCATGGGATTCTCCAGGCAAGAATACTGGAGTGGGTTACCATTTCCTTCTCCAGGGGATCTTCCTGACCCAGGAATCAAACCCAAGTCTCCCTCATTGTAGGCAGACACTTTAACCTCACGGATGGCTTTCTCTTGATAGTGGTAAAATTCATAGTCCCAGCTTAATTCAGAGCAGGGGCATTTCCATTGGAATGGTGCTTTTAAAATAGAAACCAAATTGGGGTGGTGCTGAGATTAAGGCCAATTGTTTAAGAAGTAGAATGTAGCTGCCGATTTAGAAATCCCAGGAAAGAAGACTAAAGAAAATCTTTGGGACCTCCAAGGGTAGCAGAACAGTTACTCTCCACTTCAATCACACCATTTGCTAATTGAAAATCTTCCCCTGAATCACTGTGAGACTGATCAGCATTGGTAGATTTTTTTGTTCAGATTCTATGACACACTAATATTTTCATCATGAGATTTTTCTCAGCCAGTGAGAGATAACATTCTGAAATGCTGGCACCAGGAGAGCGTTACAGAAACACACTGCTAAACGTGAGGAAGGAAATAAACTGGAAATGAAATGATACTGACCACACTAGGGCATTTAAAAAATCTCGGCATTTTAATTTGCATTACAGTGGAGTTCCATCATATGCAGGGGTTCACTTCTAATGTCAGCACATAAGGTAGACTGGGGTATCAAGATTGACCTTGAAAGCCCTTTAGAATAGTGCCATACCAGAAATCTCCATCCATGACAGCCAGTTTTTCCTCCAGTGTTGGAAGAGGTAACTGTCTCTTCAGTTGAAGATCAATTAAAGTTGTTGGTGTTTGTTTAGGGACTATTTTATAGAAGAAATACGTACCTTTAAATGCTAGAATTATACTTAACCTTGCAAGATGCTTGCCCTATAAAAGGTAAATGTGAACTGACAGTAGCTGAAGGAACACCAGATTGACAACACTCATCTCGGTTTACTCAAGGGCATCCATTCATTGAATAGGTGATATAATTGCCAGATTGATAGTTATTTTCCTTTTTGCTTATCATTTCCTTTTCACTGACCTCATATTTTAATATACATTAAATGGGTTTATGATGCACCTCCACTGTACATCTTACAGACATTCAGATTTTGACTAATAAAGAATAAAAGCATATATGCAACCTGTATATGTGTGCTGTATTTGGGCATTTCCTTGAAAATTAATTAATAGCTAGCTTATTTATGATTATTAGATTAATAAGCTTCTGTGTGGGAGAAAAGTATTTAAATTCAAAACTAATAAGTAAATCATGGTTTTTGACTAGGCTCTAAACATACAGATTTAAAGCTTGCTGCAAACTCTTGGTGATGTATTCATGCTAGATGTGTTACTACAGATGGAAGCAAGTAAGGACTGAATAATCAAGTGTCATCAACCAAAAATGACTGAATAGTCAAGTGTTGGAGATATTTTTTAAATGTTTTTGTCATTAGCTATTTTAGCTTAAATAAAAATAAAGAACCAAAAAAAAAAGATTACACTATAATTTGGCATTAAAATGAAAAGTTATTTATTGTATACACAGAAAGACATAAGAGCATCAGTTCAGTTCAGTCGCTCAGTCGTGTCCAACTCTGCGACGCCATGAATTGCAGCATGTCAGGCCTCCCTGTCCATCACCAACTCCCAGAGTTCACTCAAACTCATGTCCATCAAGTCGGTGTTGCCATCCAGCCATCTCATCCTCTGTCATCTCCTTCTCCTCCTGCCCCCAATCCCTCCCAACATCAGAGTCTTTTCCAGTGAGTCAACTCTTTGCATGAGGTGGCCAAAGAATTGGAGTTTCAGCTTCAGCATCAGTCCTTACAAAGAACACCCAGGACTGATCTCCTTTAGGATGGACTGGTTGGATCTCCTTGCAGTCCAAGGGACTCCTAAGAGTCTTCTCCAACACCCACAGTTCAAAAGCATCAATTCTTCGGCACTCAGCTTTTTTTATAGTTCAAATCTTACATCCCTACATGACCACTGGAAAAACCATAGCCTTAACTAGATGGACCTTTGTTGGCAAAGTAATATCTCTGCTTTTCAATATGCTATCTAGGTTGGTCATACCTTTCCTTCCAAGGAATAAGCATCTTTTAATTTCATAGCTGCAGTCACCATCTGCAGTGATTTTGGAACCCCAAAAAAATAGTCTGACACTGTTTCAACTGTTTCCCCATCTATTTACCATGAAATGATGGGACCAGATGCCATGATCTTAGTTTTCTGAATGTTGAGCTTTAAGCCAACTTTTTCACTCTCCTCTTTCAACTAAAAAAAACAATGCAAGTCTCAAGGTATCTTTCCACATATATAAGACAAAAATTCTAAGTGATAAAAGGGCATTGTATCTTCATTCAATTGGAAGCATTTTTTTCTTTCTTAGGGATACATAAAATAACAGTGTGTCTTGGACTCCTTTGAATCCAAGGATTCAAAGAAAGGAGGTATATTCCATGATGAATATTTTAAAATTTTATTTTATTGAAGTATTCTTGATTCATGATGTTGCGTTCATTCCTGTTGTATAGCAGTGATTCAATTAGATAGATATATATATACATTATTTTTCATATTCTTTTTCATTATGGTTTATCACAGGATATTGAATATAGTTTCTATACTACACAGTAGGACCTTCTTGTTTATCCATTCTAAATTTAATAGTTTGCATCTGCTAATCCCAAATTCCCAATCCATCCTTATCCTATTCCCCTCACCCTCAGCAACCACAGGTCTGTTCTCTGTGTTTGTGAGTCTGTTTCTATTTTGTAGATAAGTTCATTGGTGTTGTATTTTAGATTCCATATATCAATGATATTATATGGTGTTTTTTTCTTTTACTTAGTATGCTAATCTCTAGATCCATCCATGTTGCTGCAAATGGCATTATTTCATTCTTTTTATGGTTGAGTGATATTTCACTGTCTGTATATACCACATCTTCTTTGTCTATTCACCTGTCAGTTTATACTTAGGTTGCTTCTGTGTCTTGGCTACTATAAGTAGTGCTGTTATAATCATAGAGATGCATGTATTTTTTTGAGTTTTGGTTTTGCCTGGATATATGCCCAAGAATGGAATTGCTGGATCATATGCTAGCTTTCGGAGAAGACAATGGCAACCCATTCCAGTACTCATGCCTGGAGAATCCCATGGATGGGAGAGCCTGATAGGCTGCAGTCCATGAGGTCACTAAGAGTTGGGCACAACTGAGCGACTTCATTTTCCCTTTTCACTTTCATGCACTAGAGAAGGAAACGGCAACCCATTCCCATGTTCTTGCCTGGAGAATCCCAGGGACAGAGGGGCCTGGTGGGATGCCGTCTAGGGGGTCGCACAAAGTCGGACATTGGCAACCCATTCCAGTACTCATGCCTGGAGAATCCCATGGATGGGAGAGCCTGATAGGCTGCAGTCCATGAGGTCACTAAGAGTTGGGCACAACTGAGCGACTTCATTTTCCCTTTTCACTTTCATGCACTAGAGAAGGAAACGGCAACCCATTCCCATGTTCTTGCCTGGAGAATCCCAGGGACAGAGGGGCCTGGTGGGATGCCGTCTAGGGGGTCGCACAAAGTCGGACATGACTGAAGTGACATAGCAGCAGCAGCAGCGGCATGATAGCTTTATTTTTAGTTTTTTAAGGAAAACTAAAAATACTCCACACTTGTCTCCATAGTGGCTGTACCAATTTACATTCCCACCAACAGTGTAGGAGGGTTCCTTTTTCTCCAAGCCCTCTCCAGCATTTTGTTATTTGTAGATTTTTTAATGATACTATCCTGACCACTGTGAGGTGGTACCTCATTGTAGTTTTGATTTGCATTTCTCTAATAATTCACAATGATGAGCATCTCTTCGTGTGCCTGTTGGCCATCTGCACGTCTTCTTTTTTTTTAATTTTTATTTTTACTTTATTTTACTTTACAGTACTCTATTGGTTTTGGCATACATTGACATGAAGAGAAATGTCTGTTTAGGTCATCTGCCCATTTTTTGATTAGGTTGTTTGATTTTTGTTGCTTAATTGTATGAACTATTTGTATCTTTTTGAAATTAGGCCTTTATTAGCACTTATATTTTCTCACAGTCCATAAGTTGTCTTCATTTTGTTTATAGTTTTCTTTACTGTGCAAAATATTATAAGTTTAATTAAGTCCCATTTGTTTATTTGTGCTTATATTTCTACTGCCTTGGGAAACTGACCTAAGGTAACACTGATATGATTTACGTCAGAGAATGTTTTGGGTGTTTTTTTTTTTTTTCTTTGGTGTAGCATTGCCTAGAATTATCAGTACAATAATGAATGGAGGGCATCCTGTCTTACCTGATTGTTATATTGATCATAAGATTTCTAGGACTTTAAATATAATTTACTGTATGATTTTGGTAAATTTATCAGATTAAGGATAATTTCTTCCATTTTTACCTGGCTAAGAGGTTTTATCGTGAATGAGTAATGGATTTGTGTTTTTTTTTTTTTTTCTTTGGTGTAGCATTGCCTAGAATTATCAGTACAATAATGAATGGAGGGCATCCTGTCTTACCTGATTGTTATATTGATCATAAGATTTCTAGGACTTTAAATATAATTTACTGTATGATTTTGGTAAATTTATCAGATTAAGGATAATTTCTTCCATTTTTACCTGGCTAAGAGGTTTTATCGTGAATGAGTGATGGATTTTATTAATTCTATTAAAGTGATCATATGTAAATCAACTTTTCTAAGGGCTAAATCCTACAGAGTCATAATATGTCTTTTAAATGTGATGTTGGATACTACTTATTAATATTGTGACTTCATCTCAAGTGATTTTGATCTATGAAAATACATTTTTCTTATTATGTTCTTGTTCAATTTTTATATTTTCTTAAGACATAGAAAGTTTCGTATGTGGCTAGTTTGCTTATTTTCTGGAACCCCACTCCCCTGTATATAATATCAGTTATCAGTTGCAGATTTAGTTAAAAAGCAGTAACAGAAAACTTCACTGGTTAAACTCTCTGGACCTGGGCCTTTTCAGAGTAAGAGGCTCATTCAGGACTTTATTTCATTTTGTTTTAAAGCTGATTAATGTATTTGAGTGCAGCTGTTTAATTTTTCCTGTTTTTTAAGAATTTCCCACTTTATGTAAACTTTCACATTTACTATCATAAAATTGTTCACATTTTCCTATTTCTAAGGATAACCTGACCCACGAGGACTGAAAGAGTATCTGTCATCCTAATACCCAAGACCCTCTGAAAAATATCATTTTGAGTGTATTACTAACAAACTGTCTTTGTAAATGTTCCATATACCTAATAGTGTTATTTGTTCTTCATTGGGAAAAGATATCTTTTTCAGCTCAGTCCCCAAAGTCAAGATATATAAGAAAGCAAAAACTGTATCATATTGAATGCCCATTATTAGATAATCCAGGTTATATATATGTACATATATATATTGTTGTTGTTAGTCACTGAGTTGTGTCGGACTCTTTTGTGACCCAATGCATTGTAGCTCTCCAGGCTTCTCTGTCCATGGGATTTCCCAGGCAAGAATATTGGAGTGGGTTGCCATTGCCTTCTCTAGGGAAACTTCCTGACCCAGGGATTGAACATGTTTCCTGAATTGCAGGTGGATACTTTACCATTGAGCTACCAAGAAAGACCCATACATATATGTATGTTGCCGCTGCTGCTGCTGCTAAGTCACTTCAGTCATGTCCGGCTCTGTGTGACCCCATAGACGGCAGCCCACCAGACTCCCCCGTCCCTGGAATTCTCCAGGCAAGAACACTGGAGTGGGTTGCCATTTCCTTGTGCAATGCATGAAAGTGAAAAGTCAAAGTGAAGTCGCTCAGTCGTGTCCGACTCTTAGCGACCCCATGGACTGC
>SJYX01009658.1:0-22911 GCA_006410675.1 Oreotragus oreotragus | reverse complement strand
AAAAAAAAATTTAATGATAGGGACAAGATTATTTTTAAAGAATGGAATTTCTCACAAGTCTCTTTCTCTGTAACCCACTACCTGAACTCCCATCATTGCCTTTCTAGCACTGCTTAGATGTAATACTCACTGTTCAGTGTTATTACCAAGTACATACTCCTCAGGAATAGGCACCTTGCTTTATTATATAGCCACTGCACTCAAGCTGATGGTGTCTGAAATAACATGTTCTGTCTTTTGTTAAAGGTTTCTAATAACTGTTCCTGCTAAAACAGTAGTTTTACGTATTCCCCTTCTCCTCCATTCAGTGCATGATTAGCTCGTTGTCACTTGGATTTGAAAAGAATGTTTTTTGCAAAGTTTCCCCCTTAACACCCCCAAGTTTAAAAAGTTCAGTAGAAATCCACTGTTCCAGGTCTCATTGATTTGAGTCTGTAATTTATTACGTTTGACATAATCTGCTTTCTCTATATTACTTCATCTGATACTGTGTACTATGAAGGCAGTCTTGAGATTTCCTAATGGAAGAAAAATGAGATCTGAACAGTCCTTAATTGGGTGAATTCTCATTGTTGAAGAGACTTTCAATTAGGAATGTTCTGTAAAGTAGTCAGCATGTAATAGATCATGACAGTGTTATTTGTTGCTTTGGTAAAGAGGGGGAAGTTTTGGTTTTCAGAGTTTTATGGGTGACTTTTTTTCTCCTAGTTTTTGAAAGATTTTTGATTCTATACATCAGCATATTGCTGATACACGAAGAATATTTCAAGAAAAATCATATTGGTTAATTAAATCTATAACCAAACTTACAGAAACTCAGTAACAAGAATGATTTTATAGGTGTTCAACTTACAGTAAAAGTATCATGCATATAGTATATTAAATGTGTTTCTAACAGTTGTTGGACATGCTTGCTGTTTTAATATCTGTTGAATTCCTTTGGTAGTTCCCCGTGTTATAATTACTGGGGGGAAGGGTTTAATTGAAGCCCGTCAGTTGACTGCGTGAGAGGAGCAGACATTGGGGTTGTTCTAAGGCAGGTATATTTACATTTTATATTTAGTGTTTTAAGGAAAGCCTATTAACAACCATACAGTTGTTTATGCATTCTTAGGTCCTATACTAATCTACTACTCATGATCATAATGGATCTCTTGATACAGTACTTAATTCCACTCACTAAACAGATTTTTGTGTAACTGCCTAATGCTTCTTTGTCTTTTTATGGAGATGGAAAAAGTGGGTGAACAAAAATTCTCTTTGAAGATAGACCCCATTGTAGAGGTGGCATGAGAAATACCTTCAAGGACGTTCTCTCTGTTTGGCTTATATAGATTAGATGTGCTTTGTTCATGTTTTCCAAACCCCTCTAATTGACTACCTTGACCAGTATCTAAAACTTCTAAAATGCCAGTCATCTATTTCTTATCTATTCTGAATGGTATACCAACCGAAACACCAGGGTAAATCATCTGTATCTATAGTTTCTATTTTGAAAATATGTAGAGTTTTCAGAATATGTAGAATAATCATGGAGAACCAAATGGTAGGTAAGCTGTAGGGCCACTGTACATGACTCTTTGGGCTGCACACCACGGCTTCTGAAGGTGCTGTACGCACAAGCAGCTATGAATGGTTTTTCCTAGAATTATGCAAAGTGACAAAGAACAGCTTAAGTTTAAATATTAGGAAGTTCAACTATCCACATTGTTATCCCTGAAAAAATTTTGACATTGATTGGCCTTTTCTGTTGTCATAATTATGTGTACCTTATTTTCTTGAGTCACATTATAACTTTGGGGAAGGAGGGATACACTCTGCCCTAATAGCAAAGCAGTTGCTGAAAAGTTACATAGATTGTAAAGATAGGATAAATTGTGAACTGACTTGAAACATGCGTGCAACACCGTGGACATTCAGGTGAACTTAAATTGGATATGTCTAACAACGAATCTCTTGGGATTTGGAATTTGAGTGCAGCGATTTATATAGAATGGAAACCAAGAGGGAGAATAAAAACTGATATTCTTGCTTTACACTTTCATTAAGTTGCAAATAATTTTAGTAGTTCAGAAGTGCTTTATAAACTTTGTTTGGCAGCAGTTTAAACACTGAAGGAATTATGCTAAATGTCGACTTATGCCAAACAATTTTAACAATTAATGCATTTTCTTTTAAAGAGTGAAAATAATGTTGCAAGCTTACATAGTGCCTGGTGATGCATAATAATTGAGTTTGATATTTGGACCACAGATGTTTACAAAGTGGTTTTGTTGTCTTAGTTAGCATTTAGCTGACAGGCAGCTTAGTATCCACACTAGGTCATTCTCTCCTTGAAGTTTTCCAGACTACTGATATATTTCTCTTTTAAGAATCTGGAAGTATCATATCAAGATAATTCTGGCAGTTCTTTCATTTGGAGGACTTAGAGATGAGCAAAAATAGAGTATTTCATAGTGGGGATTAATGTGAAAATAGTGTGTGGTGGTTTTGAGTATTCAAGGTTTTTATTGAGTATCTCATTTATAGATCTTTTTATATTATTAATCATTCTTTGCAGTTATATTTATTATTGGAGTGTTATTTCTTCACAGGTTGTGAGAAACATCAGTTTTTCTGTAAAATCACTTTGAAACTAGATATAAAAAGTCTGCTCTTGCAGGGAATTTTTGGTTTTTGTTTTGTTTTGGCTGTGCCACATGGCTTGTGGGATCTTAGTTCTTTGATCAGAGATTGAATGCAATCCCTTGGCATTGAAAGCATGAAGTCCTAACCACTGGATGGCCATGGAACTCCCCCAGGGAATTTTGATTTTAGTGAATGTGAATAATGGACATCAGACTCCAATTCAAAAATTCTCTGAGCAGAGCAGCTTATGTGCATCATTGAGGGTGGGCAGCAGAGAAGAGTTTTTCCAGTGACATGTCTTCATGAACATTTAGCATAGAGTAAACCTCAACGGCGGCTTCGTTTTGTGTGTGTGTGCTCAGTTGGCCACTTGTGTCTGACTCTTTGCGACCCCGTGGACTGTAGCCCACCAAACTCTTCTGTCCATGGTGTTTTCCAGACAAGAATACTGGAGTGGGTTGCCATTTCCCACTCCAGGGCATCTTCCCAACCCGGGGATCAAACCCATGTCTTCTGTGTCTCCTACATTGTCAGGCAGATTCTCTACCACTGTGCCCCCTGGGAAGCCTGTAGCTTCATCCTGCCTTGGCTGTACTGACTGACCTACTTTTGTGTAGTTTAGTAGTGCACCATGGAAGTGACCACTTGGACAGAGGTTCAAAAATAGTATCCATCTTGGTGGGTAAGGGTCAGCTGATTTGCATTTAGAAAATCTAACTGGTCTATTTTGGAGAATGTCAGGCTGTAGAGGACAGCTAAGATCATCTGAGTCCTTAATCCTTTTTGGTCAGGCTGGAGCAGCTCAGCCCTCCTGAAGCTAGGATCTCAGCATTCATAACCCACCACAATTATTTATACAATGAAATCCCTCATGATTCGCTGTCATTTTACCTTACAGTTTTTCCTGTGTAGAGACTTATTGTGCCTGATCATCTAACTCTTTGAAAAAAATTTTTCTTTAAGTAGTAAATCCTTCTTAGAAAAATTTGAAAATAGAAAAATGTGAAGTCTAAGACTAAAATCCTGTTTCTATTAACGTTTAAGGGTATTGCCTTCCATAATATATAACAGAATTGATCATACTATGTATACTTTTCTTTCCCTCTAATACTGCATTTTGAGCATTTAGCCAAAACACAATAGTCTCCCTAAAACCATGTGTGGATTTTGAATAATTTAACTATAAAATAACTTCCCTAATGTTGGCCCTTTGGGCTGTTTTTAGCTTTTGCTGTTATGAAGAAGAGTATGACACTTTTAAGTCTCTCAACACATATTGCCAAACTACTCCTTAAGACTTTATTAAGTTTATTTCATCCAGGAGCTTAAAGTGTTGGTTGCATTATTTTCTCTCTTTTGAGTGTTTATGAAAATGTTGCTGGTTTGATGGAAGAATTGTATCTTGGCATTATTTTGTATTTCTTTGATCACTAATGAAGTTGAAAAATCATACTGGCCATTTATGTTCTTTGCACATTTTCCTCTTGCTATACTTTTGTTGAAAAATTGATTTGTGAGGGTTTGTAACCTACTAAGGGTTGAATTACTTGAAAAATTTTATTGTTAATTTAAGCTGTAGGGACTCGCAGTGGAAGATGAGGCCCCAAACCCAGGTCGGAAATCCTGTAACCTTTTTCCTTTATTGAATATGAGGTGACTGAAAGCCCCATGGCCATAATTTAAAATCTGATTGTATTTTGGCAGCTGTTTAGGATACTCATTAAATACACTGGTAACAAAATACCAAGACTGTGTAGTCAGGTGAAAACTCCCTGAAAGCAGTGATTAATAAATGCACACAAAGAACGTAGTATCTGTGCAGTTTTCAGTCTGGCTGTATGTTAGAATCACTTGAGTGGGGAGCACTTAAAACTTACGACGCCCAGGCTCCATTCCACACTTGTTAAATCAGAATCTCTGGATTTGACCCAGGCATCAGCATTCCACCCCCGCCAGCTTTTTGGAAACATAATTGACATATGACATTGTGTAAACTTAAGGTATATAAAGTATTGACTTAATAAATGTCAGTTCAGTTCAGTCGCTCAGTCTTGTCTGACTCTTTCTGACCCCATGGACTGCAGCACGCCAGGCTCCCTTGTCCCTCACCAGCTCCTTGAGCTTGCTCAGACTTACGTCCATTGAGTCAGTGATGCCATCCGACCATCTCATTCTGTCGTCCCCTTCTCCTAAATGTATATATTGTGAAATTTATTAGCATAACACACCTCTTACTTTGCATACTTAGGATTTATGTATTAGGAAGTTGTCTTCCTTTCAAATATATGATGCAGTATTGTTAACTGTAGTCACTACGGTGTATTAAATCCCTAGAACTTACTCTTCTTATACAACTGGGAGTTCGTCCCCTTTGATCACCTTCACTCATTCTTGCTGCACTCTGTACTCTCTACCAAACTACTCTGTGCTTTTATAGTTTGGTTTTCTTAAGATTCCACATGCAGGTGAGATCATACAGTATTTGTCTTTCTCTGACTTACTATACTTAGCACAAAGGTAGCAGCATTTTTAAGCTCCCTGGTGATGACATTGGGCAGCCAGACTGAGAAGTACCCAGTTAAGCAGTGATATGTGAAGTCTCTCATCGCTAAAAATCATTGTAGTCTGCTTCAGTTAAGTTCTGAACAGTAGAGTCTCGTTTTTTAAAATGTTCTTAATTATAAAACCACAGCACAGTCTTTATTAATTAACAAACATGAGCAATTATAAATTTTTCTCCATTTAAGTGATTATATTAAAAGCATGCATTGCTTAAGTGTGATTTCCTCAATACTACAGTGTCCAGATAATGTTACCTTACATTTAGAAGCTTTGAAATGTTACTGGTGGGTATTTGACAATCTCTAATGTTAAAGCACCGAGATATTATTTTCGGCCTGTTTTTCCTAATTTATTTCCTTAGGTGAGTGCCCTTAAAAACTTTGTGTATGTAAAAGCATAAACTTTGCTTTTGATATGTCTTTCTCAAAGTAGGATATATTTTAGTGTTAAAAGGACATATGTGTGTTTAAGATGAGAATATGGTCCCTGGTTGGTTTTCTTTTTTTAGATGTATTTTTCAGAGCAATTGTAGGTTCATAGCAAAATAAAACGGAAGGAGAATAAATGGGATAAATGAGAATAAATGGGAAACGGAGATTTCCCATTTATTCCTCTTCTCACACGTGTGCAGCCTCCTCCACTACTAACACCTGCACAGAATGGAACGTTTGTACCTAGACTGACACATCACTCAGAGTCCATAGTTTACACGTTAGGGTTCATACTTGGTATTGTACATCCTGTTTGTTTTGACAGATATAGTTGCGTCTTCTTTTTAGACTTTGAAATGTCTTTGCGTTTAGTGTGTTTTGCTGCTAGTCATCTTTATAAGGCTGCATCTTCTCTCACTGTCCTTAGCACAAGTGTTCTCACACCATTTGGTTGAATTCAGCTTTTAAATACTGGAAAATAAGCAGCACCAGAATCTGAAACATCAAAGTAGTTGTATAAATTCCTGTCCTGCACACTAAAGTTTACCCATCACTTATAATGGGGATACACTGTTTAAAGACAGTTTAATATACTTCAAACCCCTTTTAGTTTCTCCATAAGCTAAATGTGTTATGCTTTGGGGAAAGGTATGTCCTTCTTGAAGAAATTTACTTATAAATAAGCTCTGTTTGTTGTTGTTTTTAATGTGGAGAGAGGGCATGGACTGGAGTAATCAGGGGCAGAGGAATAAAATGAAGTTAGAGGGAAAAGTTGGTAACAATAAACTTGATGAAGTTTTTATTTGCTAGGTAGAATTGGGCTCAAAATTTGTCCTGTAGCCTTTTAGGCATTGAAAAGAGGTGAGGTGGCATGATATAAGCAGTTCTCTTTATATAGGAGAAACACTGCATTTCTTGATACTGAGACCTGGGAAACTTTTCTTTCGGCTATTCATAAAAAGCCACTATGAGATAAAGTAAACTATATTTTCAGAAATACTCTGGGATAAATACAATAGAGCATTTCATGGGGGCAGTTTTTCATGGGGGCAGACTTCTTGATATAGGTAGATGATGTAAGGCCAGGATTGATTGATTCCATCATTCATTCATTCACCAAATTTTGGACACCTGCTATGCAGCATTGGGAATGCAACAGTGAATGAAACATGTCTGCCCTCGTGAAACATAATCTTTTTTGAGGAAACAGATAATAAATGAATTCACCATATGCTCTCAAGTAGAAATATACATTATGAATGATAATAAAGCAAGATATAAGAGTTCAGATAAAAATGAACTAGAGATGGGGTAGAACAGCTATTTTAAGTAGCATAGGCAAGAGTGATCTGAGGAGGTAACATTTTTAATAGTTACCTGAAGAAAAGAAGAGTTCATTATAATTAGTTTTATTAGAAACCCAAAGTATTTGGGACCCAAACCAAAACTAATCTGGCCTAGTTTAAGGATAAAACACTGTATATAGGAGAGCATATCCTAAAACTGGAATCCTCTGAAACCTTTGTTCTACTTGATATTAATAAGTGTACACTGTCACACATTTGGAAAGTGCTGGATCATGTGGAAACAGATTTGTCTACTGCAGGACAACTCAGAGCCATTAGTGTGTTATCCAAGAGAGGAGGATATGATTTGTATATCCAAAACTTAACCACAAAACTTTTTTTTTTTGAGATATATGTTTTAGTACCTTGCACAAACCAGGGTTTATAAAAAAATATTACACAGCAGTATACATGGATTTTGTATATCCTTTATGTGGTTTTTCCATAAGGAAAACAATTTTTTTTAAACTTAAGAGTAGTTGATGAAAATCAGTTAACTGAGAATTATTTATACTGACTTATTATGGGTCAGATGTTAAAACAACTTTTAGAATTTTAAAGTCATGGTGTGAAAATTTTCAGGGATACAGTGATATTCAGTCAGGGTTGTACACTGGAATCACCCAGGAGGCTTAAAACAAACCTAATGCCTGGGAGCTGCCTACGTTTTGGTATTTGTTATACCATTCCAGGTCTTTATGTTTAGCAAGTTTGAAAGCTACTGATACTTTTAAACTTGAGCAGTTAGTTGTATGGTACAAAATACAAAATCCTAGGCAGATTGTGAAGCTGTGAAGAAAGGGTAGTGTCATGTTATTATTCTCAGAATTACTTTTGTTTAATTAAGTGCTCCTTACCATTGCTGAATCTATTTGCCTGTTCTTGGTAATGCTTAAGTCATTTTCCTAAATAAGCATGTCTTAATAAAAACACAATTTTCTGATTTAATGACGTTTTATCAAATGGCCTCACTGCCTTTAAAACTGAGTTCAGTCATTCTGGCGGGTCTGAAGGAGCGCCCAGGGAAGCTTTAGGATTACTTGGCAGGGGTGCTGTGTGTGTTAGAAACGTTATAGGCAGTGTCCTAGAAGAGTACGTGAGCTGTTATTCCAAGATGCAGAGGCAGACGGAGGAGTTCTGAATTTGGATGGGAAACTAACTCGCCTTGACACTGGTGAAGAGAGCAAGCAGCTGCTGGAGCCCAGGGAACTTAAAATGAAACTGGTTGGCCAAGGCATTTCCCTATCACCCAGTCAGGTGCTTACACACAATTGCCTGATTCCCAAGAACTGCTGCAATAGCCCTTTGTGACTTGTCAGAATGTTGACAGCACATTAGAATTCTCAGACATTACAGTTTTCCGATTAACTTTGTTGAAAATGGGAATATTATAGAACAACCTTTGAATCTATTACAAAATTAATTGTGTTACCTATCTGCTTTTTTAATTGTGTAAGAAAGAATATGCTTTTGCCCATTTTAAGTTTCTTTTGGTAATGTTTTAAAAATTAAATAGTAAACAAGTTGCTTTTTAAAAAATTAGTTATTCAAAACAAAATTTCATGAATTCTAGTTAGAGTTTTGTTACATGTGCTTGGAACATAGAACCGTATTTATATGATGATAGGAGTGATCCTCATCTTTATGCTTTTTTCATGCCAAAAACATAAATATCAGTAAGATATAAAATAGGGAATCTTAGTGAATCCAGATAGGTAAGTGGTTAATTCCCTTAGAGTCTCTTAGCATTAATCTCTACAGCAGTGTTGACTTGCTTGTGATTCCTGTAAGAGGAATGATGTAATTAGTCTCATTCTGGAGGTCATGAGTGAATATTACATGAGCATTTTTATGTCATTCTTTCATAGGTCCCTTAATGAACTGATTTTGTTGCTAGTCTTTAATGACTTGTATGAAATAGCCTTTGTGTGCAGGAAGAATGAATTACTTTTTGAGCAAATTAATACTCTGTACCTGCTATGTGAGATACTGTAAGGAACGCAGATTAGACAGGAGTTTGAGTTTATGTGTGAGAAAAGCAGTATTTTTCCATTGTTACATAGATGGGTTTTTCTTTTAAGCTTGAACTCTCTAAGCAGTTACCTGGCAGAATCCAGTGAAATTGGTACTCTGCTGTAAAGGGTAACCTCTAGAGGATAGAGATGAAATGGTCACTCTATTAAGGGTATGTGTTGAATGAGTTTTTAAATTAATAGTGACTAAATGTGTTGGCTAATGTACTACCAATTTAATTTTATTTTCAGTCTCTGGACTGAAAATAAATGATATGTTAGAGTCCATGGTGTATGTCAAAGGGGAGAAAATAGCACAGCATTGTTAGCTTTGCAACATGACAGATTTTCAGTGTGTGGCCTAGGACTGAGAAATAGTGTGAGAAAAAGCTTAATTAGGAAGAAAATTTTCAGGAGGTGTATATAACTTTGCTAACATTACCTTGTGCTTTTTCATAAAAGTTGTACTTCCTACTGGATTTACTTACAATAAAAATATGGTAGTTTTTCCCTTAAAATTTATAAGTTAACTTCTCAGTATGAGTAAGGTTATCTTAATATTTAATATAGTTTCAACTTTGAAAAAGATCTGATTGTGTGTTTTGCAAGAGGAAAGATAGGTGATATATTTGGAGTTTTATATATAGTTGAACATTAGAACGACAGGAGTTTGAACTGCACAGGTCTTATATGCAGATTTTTTGCACTAAATATGAACTGTGGTTCTGCACAATCTGTGCTTGATAGTATTCATGGATGAGGGACCACAGACTGTTTATGAAGTTTTGTGTGAATTTTCTTCAACTGTGCAGCAGGTGGGAGCCCAACTTTAGGGTCAGCTGTATAAACAATAAAGACTTCTGTTTTATTTTAGTAATTTACCAGTAACTACTCAGAAAAATTGTCATCACTTTTTCTGTTTATTTCTATATTCAGGTATCTACACCTTGTAAATTAACTGTAATGGACTGAATCAATTTATTTTGCTTTTTTGAAGTGAAAAATGACTTAAAAATTTTCTTTTTAGAGCTTAATATATGAGAATTGGGAATTAACTTTGGGAGAGTTATAACTGATGGGTTTTTCTCTGATGTGATAGCACAACACTTGTAAACTACTTCAGCTAATATTTTTTTAACTTTCCTGTTTTATGCCAATAAGAAGAGCATATTGGTTTTGGGTGAGATGTTTTTGGCTAATCTATAATATTTATTTGAAATTAAGATGTTTTCAGGGAAGTTTGTTCTGTATTCGGCTTCTCCCTGGGATCACAGATTTTACTAGATGTGGATTTTTAGATATAAGAAAATGTCAATTTCAGCATGTTAACATGACTGCTTTTCTATGCATGCATAACTGCTTCAAGAACTTAACAGATTTCAGATTTCTTCTTTGTTTCATGATTTAATGTTTCATATATTAAGCATGTAGTGAAATGCTTTTTATTTTTGAAATAGAAAACATGAATGAATCCTTTAAGAATAACATAAAAAATAATGTAGACATTATTCTTAGTATTGACTGGATATGTTCTGATCCTTGTTGTTATTAGATAATGTAGTAGGAAATCTACAGATTTTTTTTTTTGCCTAAAAGAAAAAAATGTCAGTTGAGTGGAATTATCAAGCTAAAGTTTTAATAATTGATATTCAAGGTAAAAATATTGTAACTATTTGAGAAGGTGTTGAACATAATAAATTTGAGGAAGCCTTTTCTACATAAATTTGTATAAAGATATGGAAAGAGAGGTTTTGATAGAAAGAAGAACACCAGAATGTACTGATTTAATTCATAGACTATATGCCAAAATATTCAAATTTACTCCAAAACAAAATTTTATATTTTGTGGTTTCAGAAGTTTAACCTAAAGAATAATTTTGTAACAGAAACATACATACAGTTTTTTCCCCCTGATTTTCAGTTTTGTCATGGTGTCTTGAAAATGTGTTGCTGTCTTAAGGAGTATTGTTTTGAAACACAATAGTTTTTTTTTTTTTTTAATATGCTTTAAAGTAATTATGCTTTTTCCGGATTGTCTGATTTAAAAATTCTTCTTTCAGAAAAATTTGTTTTTGTATTGTGGACAAAGAAGTATTAAGTATTTGAACTAGTTTTAATAGCTTTTTAAAATCTTGACTGCTGTTTTGGATTATTCTCCTTCACAGAGGCAGAGTCTGTATTCCTAAGATCATAGTCTAAATACGTACTAAGAAGTGGAAATTATTCTTGGATTATGTGGTGGCATTTTTCTATAGGTATTATTTTAGAAGTGCCTAGTGCTCATCCCTTGTGCTGTGCCGCGCTTGGGTGCTCAGTCATGTCCGACTCCCTGCAACCCCTGACCCTCAAGGCTTCTCTGTCCATGGGGATTCTCCAAGCAAGAATCCTGCAGTGGGTTGCCACGCCCTCCTCCAGGGGATCTTCTCTACCTAGGGATCGAACCCAGGTCTCCCGCATTGCAGGCGCATTCTTTGCTGTCTGGGCCACCAAGAAAGCCCATGAATACTGGAATGGGTAGTAGCCTATCCCTTCTCCAGGGGAACTTTCCGACCCAGGAATCGAACTGGAGTCTCCTGGATTGTAGGCGGATTCTTTACCAGCTGAGCTACCAGGGAACCCTAGTCTTCCCTTAATTTACCTTAAATTGGCTTAATTTTCCTAGAATTTTAAGTATAGGGAATATATCCTGTTTGGGCTTTTTTGTGGTGTATAAAGGGCTAATGCTGGACAGAAATGTCTTTCAGTTGATCTAGATCATGTCTAGCATTGATATAGACATGGTTGAAATGCTTTTTATTTAAGAATATAATCCCATTCTGCTCAGTGTTATGTGGCAGCCTGGATTGGGGGAGAATGGATACTTGTAGATATATAGCTGAGTCCCTTTGCTGTCCACCTGTAACTGTCACAACATTGTTAATTGGCTACCCAGTTAATCAACTGTACCCTAATACCAAATAAAAGGTTAATAAAAGAAAAGAGTATAATCCCAGGAGAATGTGCTCCCAAATATGGCTGCCACCAGTGTCTACAGGCCCCAGGGCAAGCCAGACAGTGGCCCCTCTGCTTCTCTGGGAAGCTTGGGAAGATCAGCAAGGACTTGACCTTTGGAGAGTCACTGAGGACTGGCAGATTGCAGTGCTTTGTAGGGAATGACTGTAAGAAAAGAAAGAGAAGACAAACACAGATTGTTTATTTAAAACATCTTTGCTCATTTTAATCAGTCCAGTCTTCAAGAAAAGGATCAATTCTGAAAGAAATAGAGGAAAGATTAAAGTGAAGACTGTTATCCCATATTTGGGTATGTCGTCTCTTTAACGTCTACATATGCAGTTTAGTTACTGGTATGTAAGGGGGACGCTATGGTGAATATGCTTTCTGATGATCTATCTACAGGCTGTTTTCTGCCTAGAGTCTCCTAGTTCAGTGTTGTGTAGGACATTAGATCCTAATCATTTGTAAGAAAATTTAACCAGCAGAATAAGATTAGAATTACCAGGTTATTTGAGCCTCTCATTGCATAATACCTTTCAGTTATATTAATGTGTAATTTGTGTGCATTATTAAAACTTGAGTGTAATAAGAGCTCATATAAACATTTAATTCAGAACACAACACAATAAAAATTAAAATCTTAATATTTTGCATGAAGTGTTTTTTTGTTTTTTTTTTTTACTTAAAGGATCTGTCATTTTGGGGGCTCCAAGAGAAAAGCCTGTTTTTTGTTACTAAGTCAAAGGAATAAGCCTAGTCTCAAGGGTGTGTGTTTGTGCATGTGCTCCTGTAGGTGTATGGACCTTCAGAATTAGGAAATAATCCTGTATTCTTATTAATGCTATAGTTGGCAGGTTGTGCTGGAAACATAACTATGCAGTAGTCTACAGGGATTTTAATGGACTCAGGTCACTAATATATCCATCCATTCATTGCTTCCTAAATGTGTGTAAAAAAAAATTGCCACATACAAATTAGAGTGATTAAGTTAGAGGGAAAAATTTATTTCTTAGATTATCAGGTAAAGATTTGGACTGCTTGTTTGTTTCATCAGCAGACTGAGTAAAAGAATATACACAAATTTGTTTATTTTGCTTCATTGCTTTCATCATTCCTTAGTTATGTGTATTTAACAGCAGATACTATGATCTGAAGGTCGAGATATAGCACAATTTAATGAAATTTATTGCTTAAGTTTTATATGCAAGTCGGATAACATGGGCAGGTTATTTTACAGAAGGTGACTTTTTACCTGTTAAATTTTGCTTAGCTTGTATTGATTTCCTCTCTTCTGTTCAGATTATTTAAATAGTATAGTAAGGGCACAATGGAAAAGATTTTGTGGGGTTTCACATGTGAGAAAACACAATATCAAAACAATTTGAGCAGATTTATTAAACTGAAATTTAATTTTTCATTAAATTTGTTCTAATAAAAATTGTTCTCAAAGAATAATTCTCAGAATCTTTTCTAAAAATGGCGTAAATGCCCTCAATCATTGTATAGATAAGAAACTTGTCATTTTTAATCTGTCTAGAACAGTTGTATGAGTACATTAATAGTTATCAATGTGAATAACTTCCAAGTTCTATACTTTTCATTTTTTTTCTTGATTCTGTTTTTAATTTCTCGGAAGTTTAGGAAAAGCTAGTGGAGATTGAAACCAAAGTAATGAATAGATCTTTTCATATTGTCTTAAATTACTACAACGTACAATAGAAGACATGTTAAGAAATGAAGGAATAGTAATCCATGAGGAAGTGTATTCTTTGATAATGAAGTCTTATGACTTTAAGATTTGTCAAGAATGTTGTCAGATTGCTGTGATTTTTATTTTTACTGCATTTTCTTTATATCTTTTACCTAATTCTGCATTTGAAGTGTATCCGTTGACCTAGATAAATAAAAATTTTTTAAAAGAAATGTTTCTTGTTACTCTATTTAGGATCCTTTTACATTAGTTATAGTGATTCCCTAGCAGTTAATTCACATTAGGTGTTCCTTAGTACGGAAACCTGCTTTTCCATAATGAAATGAATGGCATTAGTTTGTAGGTAATATCACTAGTAATAGATTTTACATGGTGTTTCTCAGATAATTTTCAGTCTTTTTGCAGTTGGTATATTGAAAAAGGAAGTAACAAAATATCAGTGCTAACATAAAAGGTGGAGATTCTTCTCCTTTATATGTCCTTCTGAGTTACCCTGTTAAAAATTGAAGACTGTTTAGAAAATAGCAAAATGTAGCCTACCTTGAGGAATAATCAAAAAGCTGAATGGATGTGTCTTTACTTTAGCAGGGTACGTAGACATGAGGATGTGGCTAAAGTCATATCAGATTTTCATGTTCTTCCTTCCTGTATGTAGTGTAGATGTTTTAGTTTTGTTCTCCATTGATCTGAATCCTCAGAACAGAAATTGTGGACTGGTCCTTGAAATACAAAGATAAACTGAAAGATGGTGACCTCTGCAAGTGTTCTGTTTTCTGTATTTAATCTTGAATATTTCCTTTTACCTCTTCGATACTTTCAAAGTTAACTGTTCATCAGTATTATAGGTAACTTCTCTGGGCAAAATGACCTGTCATTTGTCAGTATGATGTAAGAACAGATGTAATCCTTAAAACTCTATATACTCTTGTAAACTGAACATCTAGATTTTTAATAATTGAGTTGAATATAATGGGAAAAGCACAAAACAGGCATCAATTCATTTTTATTTAAAAATGATTTTTTAACTTCTGACATAGAATTTCAGTGCATATTGCTGCATTTTATTTTCATTTAGCACTATCATTTTTCTTTTTACTAAAGTAGCTTTATAACACTGTAAAGAAAAAATACCCAGTTTTGGGTATTTAAAGTTGTTTTCTTAGAAATGGCACTTTTTGTCTTTTCTGATTGATATAGTTATCTTTTCCAAGAGATGCTTTGAAAATTACTGCTTTTATTCAGATGGTTCTTTGTATGTGTGTACATATATTAACATATATATGTAGGTTAATAGTAATAAAATACAACATATGTATTTTCTTAGGTATTTTATTTTTTCTTATTCTAAATAATCATTTTCCTTCTTGGTAAATATTTAGATGTGTTACTAAAAAGCTAGTTTTTATTAGGTAGGTTCTGCCAACTGCAGATTTCCCTTCCAACTATTGAGGTTTGCTTCTTTCTTTGAATCCCTAAGGCTCACACCTCATTTTCCCTACACTTCTTTTCCTAGCTTGGCTACCATACACATGCTCCTCCATCATAAAGTGCTTGGCTAGGTAATTTCTGAGAACTCACTCTTCTTTTAGGTGTAACTTTTTTTTGAATCTCACTATTGGAGTGAGACTGAGAGTGACTTCTACCTCCTCCCACTTTATCTAGATGTTGTAGATAATGGCCCTGAGCTTAGGACCTTTAATGACTAGGGAGAGAACTTTTGTGGGGTCCTTTGACAGCAGCAAGAAAGTTTTTTTCTTTCCTCTTCTATGAGGGGTTTTGGGAAATTGGCTGTAGTAAAACGCAGAGAAGGAATTTATTCTGGTCTTTGTTGTATATTACTGTAGTCATTGAAATGGGAATTGAATGAGTAAACACTGTTTGTCTGTTGCCCCACCTTCCCTTGGGACGAAGATTTAGCAATAGAGAAGGAGGAGTGACGTTTCCAGATGTCTCTGGGATACGAGAGGAATTTCTGATTCCCAGATCTGATTAGATTTCATACTGGGAGTCTGACAACACTTGTGTTAGTGGAAGGGCTTTGTAGGCAAAAATGTTGCCAAATATGGGATAATCCAAAGTGACCTCTATTTGGCTTTAAAACACTTTCATATGAATACATTTAAGCTAACATTTCACTTCAAACAAAAATAAAAATACAAAAGCCACGTATGTGATGACCTTATGAATCCCAGCAAAGCATTTACTTAACAGTTTGGGTTAATTCATGACCAGTAGAAGGCACCAACTCAGGCAGTGATGTTTTCTCAAAGCTGCTTGCATGCAGGCTGTGTACAGCAGAGTTTACACAAACATAAGCCAACAAAGAGGAAAGGTTAAGTGCTAATTTATAATGGAAAGGTGGGCAGGTGGACCAGTATTTGAACTGTTGTGTTCTGTGTTATATTTTAACCTTCATCATAACCCTGTGAACAAGCTGAGTCATAGGTTGAGAAGAAGTAGGCAGGGTTTTAACCTATGTATTTGCTGCCCAAAATCTATGCACTTCATATACTGCTCCCAGTCTTACCCTGTATATTTCCCACTCCCTCACCACTGAGAACAACTGTAAACTATGCTGGTTTTACCTGCCTAGGACTCAAAATTTCTCATCTGTAAAATGGGACTGGTAACTTATGTATTACATAGTTTTAAAATTCTGTGCTTTTGGTTGTCAGCTTTGGAAAGAGGGATTTGGAAAGATAGATGAAGTAGAGGATGAATGTTAGGCTTTGTTTTGCTTTGTTTTTGGTTTTCGTGATTCAAATTGTTTCCATGAGATTTAGAAGAGAACACATTTGACTGAAAAGACTAATTCATAAAATTAAACACTGTTGATAATAATACAGACGATTGAAAGTCACATAGGGGTAAACTCCACTGTAGTAGGAATGTGTGATGAATAGATAGCTCTGTATGTTTTGTTTCATTTTTCTTTTTTGGCCGAACTGTGCGGCAAGCTGGATATTAGTTCCCTGACCAGGATCGAACCTGCACCCCCTGCATTGGAAGTGCAGAGTCTTACCCACTGGACCGTTTGGAGAGTCCCACACCTGTATTTTGGTATTTGAAAAGTTAGAACCTATCTATAAACTAGGTCAGAGAGAGGATGCAAACCTGTCTAGCACAAGATAGGCCAAGTTGATGTTCTTAAATGAAGCAGTGGATTGCTGAACATTTTATTTTTCTTGTGATTAGCAAGAATTTCAAGATACTTAAATCAGACACAGCACTTGGATTAACCACAGAACAAGTAGTTATTAAATAATGGAGTTAAATTTACCTTTATAGAGAGATGCTTTTAATGACTATAGAAAAACAAAGTTCATCATTATAAATTGATGATGTATGGTTGACAGATACCAAATGGGAGAATGTGCAGTTTGAATAACCTTCTGTGTTGTAAACATAGAATGCTTAGTGACTGCATTTTAAATTGGAAATGTTTCCATGTGTAATTTCACTTTAAGTTGCTATTTTGATGTTTTTAAAAGTCAAAACTGTGGCAGCACAGTTGTTTTAGCATCCTAGAGGAACAATCAAGTCAGAGGAAGAAAAATAGCGTCATGCTTATTCCCTCCTGTAATAAATTGATAGAATCAAATTGGAAGCATAGATAGCTGCTTCTGTTATTAATGTTCCTGGTTTTCCTGGTTCCTCTTAGTGGTTTGCTTTTATTTTTTTCTTTCAAGACATGCTTATTTTAAAAGGATCTTACCTCTTAATTTTGCTGTGTAGCAGAAATCATGTTTTAAAAGAATACCATAAATTGTCCCCATTAGTTAGCTAATATTCATACTTAGTGATTCAAAATCCAAGCCTTGATGCTTAGTTCTTTAAACATGTCTTACTTAATTTTGCTTTTCTGATAGTGTGAGATGACCTTGGGACACAAGATACTTAATTGTGATTTCTCGTTGGAAGACAAAATTGGAAAAACAACCTTTCCTTGACTTTATTAAAGTTTATATAGTACTGACTTGTCATTGTTTGAATATATTAGATATGAAAAATGACAGTGATAATTTATTTTCATTTTAAGTATAATTAAAATGTGAAAATATTACTGTCTTTGTTTATGATGAATACTAAATTTAAGCTAAGCTATAAGGTGTGCTGTTTGGAAATATGGAAGATACAAGAATGAAGCCAGATAACAAGTTTATGCTTGTATATCCTACTGATGAAGACTTTCAGACAAGTTATTTCCATGGGTAGGTGATGTTACTCTGCATGTACATCTGCACTTATACTTTTTGCATGAGTTTACATGTAGGAGTGGGTACAATTTTGACTTGACTGTTGACCTGTTGCCTCAATTGGGTGGTTGTCAGTTGTGGGTGGGGGAGTGTGAGGGCAAGAGGTTGCGAATGGTATTTGTGATACAAATTTTTAAATAAGTCTCTTTTATTTTTTTCCAAACACAAAAAAACACTTAATAAAGCCCTTTAAAAAATAGAATATTTGGTCAAATAGTCAATATTGTACTTGACCTTCATATCTTCTGCAACCAAATATTTGGACATCCCACATTATCTTGATTCCATAATAATCATTTTTAACTCTGACGAGAACTCCATAAATGATACAGCTTTCTTTTCTTTTTTTGAAAAGAAAAACCACAAACATGAACCAATATTTTACTGTTTGGTCTAAAATCTATTACTAACTGATACTAAGGCCACACTGTTGAATTTTATGAACTTGATGTACCCTTTTGGGGAAATTGGAAATGATTTTTAAGTAGTCAGCTGAAATGGTCATGATCGTCAGAATTTCACATTGTGACATGTCTGTTCCTTATACGGTGGCACCTAACAACTCATTTACTTTTATGTTTGGTCATTTTTTATTTTAAAAATGTTGCCGCATAAGCCTATGGTTTGGGAACTTAGTCTTAAGAGATAAGTACCCCAAGTGTGTTTCATGTTTTGTTTAGTGACAGTTTACACAATGGATGTTTGTATTAAAACAGCAATCCTTCATTGTGTTCTATTTTAATGATTCATTGGCATATGTATTCCTTCATACTCAAGAGTTTCATAAAACAGGTGTGTTTAATGTTAATTTATTAGATATTAAAATTTTTCTGGAATTAAGTGATTTGCTTGCACTTTTATTCAAAAATGGCAGTTAGTAGTAAGGGATATGCTTCATAGTTGATTGAAAATGATTTTTGCTTTTTACTTTTATATTAGAAAAGGTAGCATTAGCATTTTAAAGCATGTATCTATTTTACAAGCATGAATATTGAATTATTTAGCATGAATCACTGCAGTGTAATTACTTCAGAGCTCAGCTGCCCTTTTCAGCAAGTTAGGGTGATTTGGAGGTAGAAGGGCTCCGTTTATTTTTCTAAAAGTTTTAATATCTTCCTCTCAAATAACCCATAAGGTTGTGTATCACTGTCTTGGAGTGTCAGCTGTTTGCTTTTCTCAGGGAAAAGACAATAGAAATATCCCTCACAAGACATCCAAATCCTGAAGATGAATTTTATGAGTATCATCTTTTTGTTGGGGGCTTCCCAGGTGGCTCAGCGGTAAAGAATCCGCCTGCAGTACAGGAGATTCAGGTTTGATCCCTGGGTCTGGAAGATCCCCTGGAGTAGGAAATGGCAACCCACCCCAGTATTCTTGCCTGTAAAATCCCATGGACTGAGGAACCTGGCAAAGAGTCAGACCTGACTTGAGCACGCACTCATCTTTTTATAGAATGCTGTAAAATACATAACATCCCTAACATTATAAAAGGGCTTTACTGGAAATAGATGTTGGTCAAGTAGAGCTCTTAAAAGTAGGAAAATGTATATTTGACTTTCTTCTCTGATTCTACTAGGGACTTTTAGTATTAGCTACTAAAAGGAAGCTTTAAAAAAATATAAATTCAGTTTTAATAGTTTGCATCAGTGTTTCCTTTAAAAAAATCAGCTTTACGTTCTCTATAGTTGTCCCCTTTCTCTTAATCTTTTGCCCTTTAGCAGAATGACAGGAATTGAATGTAGCTTTTGTTTAGTGTAGTCTTGTCTTTGTTCTTCATAATAACACCCTTTTCCCTCCTTCTCAAATGTGTCCCTCATCTTTGTAACCTGGAGTATTTCTTTCACTTTCATTTCATGTACAAAATAATTAGATTGTATAAAATGCAGCTTTTTTGACTAGGTAGAATAAGAAGATAAAGGCAACAGGCATTTAGGGGGCTTTTAGTTATAGAAGTATTTTTCACCCCACGAGTTAGATACAAGTATACATTTTCTTTCCTCCCTAGATGGACCTCCAGTTGTAGCTCATTATGATATGTCTGACACCGGCTCTGAGCCAGAAGTGGTAAATGTGGACAATTTATTGGCGGCTGCAGTAGTTCAAGAGCACAGTAATTCTGTAGGAGGCCAGGACACAGGAGCTACCTGGAGGACCAGCGGGCTTCTAGAGGAGCTGAATGCGGAGGCAGGTTGGTCTCCCTATCCCTACCCCTCCTTCTCTGATGGTATAATATGCATGGTCCTGGCAGCTCTTTTCCTTGCTTAGGAAAGCAGGCCAACTAGAAACACCTAACGTTAGATGATTGCGGCTATCCAGGATGCCCTTTATAACTGAAAAGATTTCGGTAGCATGTCATTTGTCTTTACTAATCAGAAGAAAGCAAAAATGAGAATATCTAAGACAATAATTGTAGGCATAGGTAGATTTCAGTAGACATCTTGAGTTAAAAATGCCTAACATATGTAAAAATCAGCCGGATGACGTGATACTGCCTCCCATCCCCACCCCCACCAGTGGATTCCCACACTTTACTCTGAACAGGGAGTGACCTTGCAGTCTGGGGAAGGGAGCTGTTTCATTTTGCCCTGTGGACTGATCACTGAAGTGCCTCACTGTTGTTCTGCCTCTTAACGCAGTGTCCCTGTTAATTTCTCGACACTAGTCCTCATTTTGTCTTTTCCAACTCTTCAGTTGCTGTCTCTCAGGAAGATATTTCTCCCTGTCTTGCATTGTTTATCTTGGTTCTGTGATGATTCTTAAGAGTGATGTTTTATTCTCTATGAAACCTATTGCTGTTACCTTTGAAAACCTTGCGCAATGCCCCCAAGTCTCCTTCAGTATGTTCCCCAAACCTCTTTCTTCCAACATTCTTTCTAATTTAAACCTTTTTCTAAAAGTACTAGTGTTTTTAGAAAAGTTTAAGAAAAGAGGTAGAGGGAATTGAGAGACAGACTTCTTCTATAGTGTGTCTTTTCGTTATTGTTATAGAAGGATTTTAGTTTTCTAGTTAACTTATAAATTCCATTGGCTTAATAACTACCTAGAATATTATTTTTATGGGAAATGAGTTTTGTGTTACAAAAATAGCAGTGGGCTATGATTTAGAATTTTTTATATTGAAGTTGTTAGGAAGTAAAGAACAATTCTACAGATCATTGTCATTAATTCATTTCATAATCCTTGATTAGAACTAAATAAAAAAGTTTCTCTTTATTTGTTGAGCTTCCAATTTATTGTGACTAATTTTGGAACAGGACCTTGATTTAGTTTTAACTCTGTTGTGACTTGCTAACTGCCTATTTAACCTTGGACAAGGTGATTCTCCTCTGGATTTCAGTTTTTATTTGTATAGACACTTGCTTTGTCCAACAAGTGCCTTTTAAGTGTTTATTAATATATATTGTGTATATATTGTAACATTAAATGCAGTCTGGTTGGTAAATGTAGACCACTTTATTGTGAATTGTTAGGGAAAATATGAACAGTTACTGTTTGTTTTTTTTGCTTTTCATAGAGAATTTTAATATTAGGTTTAACTCTTTGGAATTGTTAATATTTGAGTTTCTGATCTACAACCAATTTAGCAGTTTAATATGAATTAGCCTAATAGTGCAGCATTTGGGCATCTTTACCATATCATTAAAGTCACTAACATTGGTAGGCGTGGGGAAGCTTCACATTTTCAGGTTCAGGTAATTGTTAGCTTGATCATTTAAAACAACATTAGCCTTTGGTGCTTAGCTCTAAATTCTAAGAAATAAAACATGACAGAACTATTTGATGAGGCAAACATGCATGACTTCCTTCCTCTATTCTTCTCTCTCTATCCAGCACTGCCTTGAAATTGATATTTAATATTCGGTATTCCTATGTATTCCTTCATAGTTTTATTGCATTTGCTTTGTATCTGTAAACAAGCATGTTTAAATACTAAGTAGTATTACATGGAAGGTAATCATTTGCCACTGGCTTTTTTTTTAGTTCAACGTGTTGTAAAGTTTGTTCTTATTAAGTACTGCTGTAGTCCATTCACTTTTCACTGCTGTTTAGTATTCCAGCATATGCATATATGACAACAAACGTTCCCATTCTCTTCTTGAACATTTATGGTGCTATTTGAAATGATGCTACCATTAGCATTTCCTGTACGCATCTTTTGGTACATGTGTGATAGTTTCTCTAGGATGTAGTATATCAAGAAAGCACATCTATGTATTGGGCCATAAATCATGTAGATTTTTGTGTATCATAGGACATGGACATCACTGTTCAACAGATCCCCATGGTATTTTCTTATGAAGCCATTTATTCATCATTCAAAGTCTTTTTTTAAAATCTGACATGCAGGTATGTGAGTAATGTATGTGTGTGTGTATTCAGTGATATCCAACTCTTTGCAACCTCGTGGAGTGTAGCCCACCCGGCTCCTCTGTCCATGGAATTTTCCAGGCAAGAAAACTGGAGTGGGTTGCCATTGTTTCCTCCAGGGGATCTTCCCAACTCAGGGATTAAACGCAAGTCCCTTGTGTCTCCTGCATTGGCAGGTGGCAGGTCAGGAAGCAATAGTTAGAACTGGACATGGAACAACAGACTGGTTCCAAATAGGAAAAGGAGTGTGTCAAGGCTGTATATTGTCACCCTGCTTATTTAACTTATATGCAGAGTACATCATGAGAAACGCTGGACTAGAAGAGACACAAGATGGAATCAAGATTGCCGGGAGAAATATCAGTAACCTCAGAGATGCAGAAAGTGAAGAGGAACTAAAAAGCCTCGTGATGAAAGTGAAAGAGGAGAGTGAAAACGTTGGCTTAAATCTCAACATTCAGAAAACGAAGATCATGGCATCTGGTCCCATCACTTCATGGGAAATAGATGGGGAAACAGTGGAAACAGTGTCAGACTTTATTTTGGGGGGCTCCAAAATCACTGCAGATGGTGACTGCAGCCATGAAATTAAAAGATGCTTAC
>SJYX01009657.1:437922-456933 GCA_006410675.1 Oreotragus oreotragus | reverse complement strand
GCAAGGGCTTCCCTGACGACACAGTGAAGAAGGCACCTGCCAGAGCAGGAGACACAGGTTCGATCCCTAATCTGGGAAGAGCCTACATGCTGTGGAGCAACTAATGCTGCGCAACACAACTATCGTGTCTGTGCTCTAGAGCCCGTACACTGCAACTTCGGAAGCCCGAGTGCCCTAGAAGCTGTGCCCTGCAGCAAAGCAACTACCACAGTGAGAAGCCCACACACCACAGCTACAGAGTGGCCCCCACTCTGAGCAACTAAAGAAAACTCTGAGCAGCAGTGAAGACCCAGCACAGACAAAAATAAATAAATAAAATGGAAGAAAAAGAAATGGCAAATAACTCTGTTGTGTCTTATGCAGGTTTATTACATCTCCTCAAACAACTCTTTTTCTACACTACTGGTTAAAAAAGGCTACAATATTTTTCACAATTTGGCTAGTTCCCAAATATCTGAATCCCACATACTCTGATATGTGCTATATTTTCTTCTCTTATTTATTGTTCCAGCGTGGCCCACTAAGGTATGTGGTCCCACAGGTTGAAAAACTATTTAACAATTCTTTGTGTCAATATCTTCTAGTTAGAAATTTCTTTATTTTAAAATTATATTCTTTGAAAAAGTTTTTGTGTGTGTCCCTCCCAAAGGAATTGGTCTATTCCCTGTCTCCTAAAACTCCAGTTCAGATAAAATATATGTTGTGACAAAGGGTTGGTGTGTTTTCATATATGGAACTTTTTAACCAACTTCAGAATCATTCTTCTTCTCAGGCTATTACCTATAAATCTCAGTCTTCAATAACAATGTTACTATCTTGCCAATTGATGTAAATGCTGTAAACTGAATATTAAAGTTAGCTTATCTAATACTCACATATTAGAGTTTAAAAAGGATCCATTTATCCACTTCCAGTTCTTCTCTGATAATGTAAAATTTAATCCAACCCAAAACAGCATTTCTTCTTTGTTTATCAGGTTTTGTATGAGTCTCTGTAAATGAAAGAGAAGAAATGACTGAATATTGAATCTGTTTATCTGTTGCTGGTTTGCATTCTTATGCTCATCTTCTGAAACCCAGTTCAAGTATCACCTTTTCTATGAGGCCTTTCCTGACTCCCTGTTGGCGTTAATTAACCCTTATTTGTGATATTCATATTTGTTCATTTATATATTAATATATACAAATGTTTATGTTTATATTGTTGTATTCATGAAATTATATTTATTTTGTTTACATGTCTATTTAGTCTCTCAGATTGTGAGCTTCTTGAAGTCAAGGTTGATATTTTCATCTGCATAGAATCCTTAAGGCTAAAGAACAAAGATCTTGATATGGTTAGAAGTCAGTGCTAAGTTGTATTAAAGTATTTTACTTAATTATTTACCAGTTCTTCCTGATCTTGAATAAGCAGCAGACTGGATTCTCTTGTGGAACAGTCAGCTAGATTGTCATTCCAAGTTTTGGAAGTTTCATGAAAATACAAGCATTTATCTCAGATTTGTTGCCAAGGCATTGGGCACGTTAATGGGACAGATCTCTCTGAGTAAGAAAGAAGGGGAGCAATAAAGTAAGAAAGAAGAAAAAGAAATAAATGTTATGTTTCTAACCTGTCCCCACCCCACTGACACTAACCACGCATGCACTAGTCGTCATAAATTCAGGAAAGACTTTGATCATTGCTGTGAGGACAATTATATATTTAGAATTTAATATAACTGTGAGTCTTTTGAGACCATTGTTCATTCTGCTACTAAGATTTGAAAAATAGTGACCAGTTAAAACACTAACAGACAGAATAACTTGTTCAAGTCCACACAAGCAGATGGCGATAGAGACAAAACTCTTTCTAGGATTCCTTAAATTCCTCACCAGTGCTCTTTCTACTCCATGGACAACAGTATCAAAATCATCTAAAAAATACACTTGAAACAATATACTTGAAAGCAAAGAATAATTCATAAGTTAATGTCAAATACCATGGAGAAAAATTATAAAAAATTTCTAATGCTAAATTATATATTTGAATATTCAGTTCAACTCAGTCTTGTCCGACTGTGAATCAATGAATTGCAGCATGGAGCTTCCTTGTCCATCACCAACTCCCAGAGCTAGCTCAAACTCATGTCCATCGAGTCGGTGATGCCATCCAACCATCTCAACCTCTATCATCCCCTTCTACCTCCTGCCTTCAACCTTTCCCAACATCAGGGTCTTTTCCAGTGAGTCAGCTCTTTGCATCACGTGGCCAAAGTATTGGAGCTTCAGCTTCAGCATCAGTCTTTCCAGTGAATATTCAGGACTGATTTCCTTTAGGATTGACTGGTTTGATCTCCTTGCAGTCCAAGGGATTCTCAGGAGTCTTCTCCAACACCACAGTTCAAAAACATCAATTATTCAGCACTCAGCTATCTTTATGGTTCGAGTCTCACATCCATATAAGACTACTGGAAAAACCATAGCTTTGACTAGAAAGACCTCTGTTGGCAAAGTAATGTCTTGGATTTTTAATATGCCATCTAGGTTGGTGACAGCTTTTCTTCCAAGGAGCACATGTCTTTTAATTTCATGGCTATAACACCATCAGCAGTGATTTAGGAGCCCTAGAAAATAAAGTTTGTCACTGTTCCCATTGTTTCCCCATCTATTTGCCATGAAGTGATGGGACCAGATGCCATGATCTTCATTTCGTGAATGCTGAGTTTTAAGCCAACTTTTTCACTCTCCTCTTTCACTTTCATCAAGAGGCTCTTTAGTTCTTCTTCACTTTCTGCCATAAGGGTGGTGTCATCTGCATATCTGAGGTTATTGATATTTCTCCCAGCAATCTTGATTCCAGCTTGTGCTTCTTCCAGCCCAGCGTTTCTCATGATGTACTCTGCATAGAAGTTAAATAAGCAGGGTGACAATATACAGCCTTGACGTACTCCTTTTCCTATTTGGAACCAGTCTGTTGTTCCATGTCCAGTTCTAACTGTTGCTTCCTGACCTGCATACAGATTTCTCAAGAGGCAGGTCAGGTGGTCTGGTATTCCCATCTCTTTCAGAATTTTCCACAGTTTATTGTGATCCACACAGTCAAAGGCTTTGGCATAGTCAATAAAGCAGAAATAGATGTTTTTCTGGAACTCTCTTGCTTTTTCCATGATCCAGCGGATGTTGGCAATTTGATCTCTGGTTCCTCTGCCTTTTCTAAAACCAGCTTGAACATCAGGGAGTTCACGGTTCACATATTGCTGAAGCCTGGCTTGGAGAATTTTGAGCATTACTTTACTAGCGTGTGAGATGAGTGCAATTGTGCGGTAGTTTGAGCATTCTTTGGCATTGCCTTTCTTTGGAATTGGAATGAAAACTGACCTTTTCCAGTCCTGTGGCCACTGCTGAGTTTTCCAAATTTGCTGGCATATTGAGTGCAGCACTTTCACAGCATCATCTTTCAGGATTTGAAACAGCTCAACTGGAATTCCATCACCTCCACTAGCTTTGTTCTTAGTGATGCTTTCTAAGGCCCACTTGACTTCACATTCCAAGATGTCTGGCTCTAGATTAGTGATCACATCCTCATGATTATCTGGGTCGTGAAGATCTTTTCTGTACAGTTCTTCTGTGTATTCTTGCCACCTCTTCTTAATATCTTCTGCTTCTGTTAGGTCCATACCATTTCTATCCTTTATCGAGCCCATCTTTGCATGAAATGTTCCCTTGGTATCTCCAATTCTCTTGAAGAGATCTCTAGTCTTTCCCATTCTGTTGTTTTCCTCTATCTCTTTGCATTGATTGCTGAAGAAGGCTTTCTTATCTCTTCTTGCTATTCTTTGGAACTCTGCATTCAGATGCTTATATCTTTTCTTTTCTCCTTTGCTTTTCGCCTCTCTTCTTTTCAGTGCTATTTGTAAGGCTTCTCCAGACAGCCATTTTGCTTTTTTGCATTTCTTTTCCATGGGGATGGTCTTGATCCCTGTCTCCTGTACAATGTCACGAACCTCATTCCATAGTTCATCAGGAACTCTGTCTATCAGATCTAGGCCCTTAAATCTATTTCTCACTTCCACTGTATAATCATAAGGGATTTGATTTAGGTCATACCTGAATGGTCTAGCGGTTTTCCCTACTTTCTTCAATTTAAGTCTGAATTTGGAAATAAGGAGTTCATGATCTGAGCCACAGTCAGCTCCTGGTCTTGTTTTTGTTGACTGTATAGAGCTTCTCCATCTTTGGCTGCAAAGAATATAATCAATCTGATTTCGGTGTTGACCATCTGGTGATGTCCATGTGTAGAGTCTTCTCTTGTGTTGCTGGAAGAGGGTGTTTGCTATGACCAGTGCATTTTCTTGGCAAAACTCTATTAGTCTTTGCCCTGCTTCATTCCGCATTCCAAGGCCAAATTTGCCTGTTACTCCAGGTGTTTCTTGACTTCCTACTTTAGCATTCCAGTCCCCTATAATGAAAAGGACATCTTTTTTGGGTGTTAGTTCTACAAGGTCTTGTAGGTCTTCATAAAACCGTTCAACTTCAGCTTCTTCAGCATTACTGGTTGGGGCATAGACTTGGATAACTGTGATATTGAATGGTTTGCCTTGGAAACGAACAGAGATCATTCTGTCGTTTTTGAGATTGCATCCAAGTACTGCATTTCGGACTCTTTTGTTGACCATGATGGCTACTCCATTTCTTCTGAGGGATTCCTGCCCGCAGTAGTAGATATAATGGTCATCTGAGTTAAATTCACCCATTCCAGTCCATTTTAGTTCGCTGATTCCTAGAATGTCGACGTTCACCCTTGCCATCTCTTGTTTGACCACTTCCAATTTGCCTTGATTCATGGACCTGACATTCCAGGTTCCTATGCAATATTGTTCTTTACAGCATCGGATCTTGCTTCTATCACCAGTCACATGCACAACTGGGTATTGTTTTTGCTTTGGCTCCATCCCTTCATTCTTTCTGGAGTTATTTCTCCACTGATCTCCAGTAGCATATTGGGCACCTAACGACCTGGGGAGATTCTCTTTTGATATCCTATCATTTTGCCTTTTCATACTGTTCATGGGGTTCTCAAGGCAAGAATACTGAAGTGGCTTGCCATTCCCTTCTCCAGTGGACCACGTTCTGTCAGACCTCTCCACCATGACCCGCCCGCCTTGGGTTGCCCTGCAGGCATGGCTTGGTTTCATTGAGTTAGACAAGGCCCTGGTCCTAGTGTGATTAGATTGACTAGTTTTCTGCGAGTATGGTTTCAGTGTGTCTGCCCTCTGATGCTCTCTTGCAACACCTACCATCTTACTTGGGTTTCTCTTACCTTGGGCGTGGGTTGTCTCTTCACGGCTGCTCCTTACCTTGGACGAGGGGTATCTCCTTACCGCCGCAGTTCCTGACCTTCAACGTGGGACAGCTCCTCTAGGCCCTCCTGCGCCTGCGCAGCCCCTGCTCCTCGGGTTGCTCCTCCCGGCCGCCGGCCGTGGCCTCGGGCGTGGGTGGCTTCTCCCAGCTGCCGCCCCTGGCCTCGGGCTCAGGGTGGCTCCTCCGGGTCACCACCCCTGGCCTCGGGCGCAAGGTGGCTTCTCCCGGCCGCCCCTGGCCTCGGACGTGGGGTGTCTCTTCCTGGCCGCCCCTGACCTCGGACACGGGGTAGCTCCTCCCGGCCGCCGCCCTGACCTCAGACGCGGGGTGTCTCCTCCCGGCCGCCACTGACCTCGGATGAGGGGTAGCTCCTCCCGGCCGCCACTGACCTCAGACACAGGGTAGCTCCTCTCGGCCGTTCCTGCGCCGTCGCAGCCTGGCACTCTAGGTTGCTGCCCCTGACCTCGGACGTGGGGTAGCTCCTCTCGCCCGCGCTGAGTGCGCCGGCCCGGCTCTCGCAAGCGGCCCGCGCTGAGTGCGCCGGCCCGGCTCTCGCAAATGGCCCGCGCTGAGTGAAGGTGAAAGTGAAGGAGGAGAGCGAAAAAGTTGGCTTAAAGCTCAACATTCAGAAAAAGAAGATCATGGCGTCTGGTCCCATCACTTCATGGGAAATAGATGGGGAAACAGTGGAAACAGTGTCAGACTTTATTTTTTTGGGCTCCAAAATCACTGCAGATGGTGACTGCAGCCATGAAATTAAAAGACGCTTACTCCTTGGAAGAAAAGTTATGACCAACCTGGATAGTATATTCAAAAGCAGAGACATTACTTTGCCGACTAAGGTCCGCCTAGTCAAGGCTATGGTTTTTCCTGTGGTCATGTATGGATGTGAAAGTTGGACTGTGAAGAAAGCTGAGCGCCGAAGAATTGATGCTTTTGAACTGTGGTGTTGGAGAAGACTCTTGAGAGTCCCTTGGACTGCAAGGAGATCCAACCAGTCCATTCTGAAGGAGATCAGCCCTGGGATTTCTTTGGAAGGAATGATGCTAAAGCTGAAACTCCAGTACTCTGGCCACCTCATACGAAGAGTTGACTCATTGGAGAAGACTCTGATGCTGGGAGGGATTGGGGGCAGGAGGAGAAGGGGACGACCGAGGATGAGATGGCTGGATGGCATCACGGACTTGAAGGACGTGAGTCTGCGTGAACTCCGAGAGATGGTGATGAACAGGGAGGCCTGGCATGCTGCGATTCATGGGGTCGCAAAGAATCGGACACGACTGAGTGACTGAACTGAACTGAATCTAGTATTTGGGGAGGCATCGAGATGATACCTATAGAAGTGTGATCAGGCTTAAACAGAGTATGTGCTCAGGAAATGTAGTAAGTATGTATAGATACACAGGTTCTGCGGAATTTGAATGTGGCCAGAAAAGGAGGCTCAGTTCATGTTGTATGTAGTGGAAGGTTCCTTTTTTCCCGTTCCAAACAGTTCACGAGTGCCTGCTGTGATCAATGTTCTATTAGTTCCAAAGATGCAGGAGTGTTGTGGCTCATTGCAGATGTGGTGTGAGTAGCAGTGAAAGAACGGGATGGCAATGCAGAGCTGGCATGGTAGGATGGGGTGTGCCAAGCCGTTCACCTGCTTGTCCTAAATTGAAGGTGAAGTAGTACAGCGGGCAGGGCTCCATCACAGATTTTCTTTGTTCCTTTGTTTCATTTCTTCATAAAGTCCCTTGGCCCTGAGAAGTCCACCTGATTCCCTCCTAGTGCCTGACAGTCTAGTCACATCAGCAGTTCTTTCAAGCGAGTAATAGCAAAAGTCCCCTGTGTTTTATCTCTTTCACCCTTCTGGTCCCCTTCTTCAAATTTCAGGATAACTTTTTAAATGGTCTTTTGACCAAGCCCTTTTCCAAAAGACCCTCAGTGACCTCCCAGGCCTTCTTTGTGCAGATCTCTGGCTAGTTCTTTAGTATTATCTTCTTAATCCCCAAAACAGTGAAAAAAAAAAATTACTGTTTATGTTTTTCATTACTTGAAAACCAGGGTAGAGAACTAAATAAAAGCAGAATCTAACTGCTACTCTTTCTACTATCATATGATACCTTTCAGGGTTACCTGATCACTGTCTTAACCAAAGCATCCTTTCAGTCTTCAGAATAGAACGGAATGCTAATTGAATTTAGCTCATCAACTTTGCCTATATTTCTGCTCATAGACACTTCAGAGATTTCTAATTTTGTCATAAAGCTTAATAGAATAAACATAATGGCCCAATAAGAAACATACCCAAGCAGAAACCAAAGTTAACCTTTTCTATGTTCAGAAAAATAGAAATAAGTTAATATCAGAGTTGCATTTATATGTAAAGTATAGAATATAATCCCTGGAAAAGAAATAAAAATCAGAATAAATTTTATGTAACGAAATATATTTGCCTTTTCATACATTTATTCTTGTCCAGGACCCTTTATTTTAAAGTGATATTCATTTTAAAGTACTATATTTAAAAATATTATATTTTAGAATGTGGGCAAAACAACATAAAAATTTGCTAATTAAAGCAATATGTCTCTCAGTTTTTTTGTAATTTTCCACATAACAAATTACTGCTCTGTTTTAGACAAATTTTTACCTGCTCCTGTCTCTTCAATTTTAATGTCTTATTTTTTTGAATGATAAAAAAAATCAGTTTTACCTGTACTTTATACAAATGCAAATAAATCATTCACAGACTCAACAGGATATCATCTGTTCTGAAACACGCATCAAAATTTCTTTACAGAGCCCGTGCTCTGCAACAAGAAAAGCCACTACAATGAGAAGCCCACACGCTACAGCTAGAGAGTAGCCCCCACTCTGCGCAACTAGAGAAAAGTCTGAGCAGCAAGGAAGACCCAGCGCTGCCAAAAATAAATAAATAAATAAATTTAAAAAGAAATAGCAAATAGCTCTTTTGTGGCTTATGCAGTTTCATTGCATCTCCCCAAACAACTCTCTCTCTACACCACTGATTAAAATAGGCTACAATATTTGTCACAAGTTGGCCAATTCTCTCAAATGCCTGGATTCCACAATCTGATATTTACTATACTTTTTTTCTTCTCGTATTCATATTTCAGTGCTGTATATGGCCTACTTATTTGGTCCCACAGTTTGAAAAGTTCTACTTAAATTCTTTGTATTTAACAATATTGGCACAAAAATTCTTTTCCCAATAATGTCCAGCTAAAAATTTTTTTATTTTTAAATTTTGTTATTTAAATTTTTTTTCAGTGTCCCTCCCAAAGGAGTTGGTCTATCTCGTTTCCTAAAACTCCATTGCAATTAAAAATATACATTGTGACAAAGAGTGATGTCTTTTCATATATGGAGATTTTCAACTAACTTCAAAAATCATTCTTCTTCTCAGACTATACTGCTCCTTTTGAAAATTTCTAAACTAAATTAAAACTATAAATCTCAGTCTTCAATAGCAATGTTACTATCTTGCCTTGCAAACCTGATACAAACAGAATATTCAAATTAGCTTATCTAATGCTTACATATTAGAATTCAAAATGGATCCATTTATCGACTTCCAGTTCTTCTCTGATAATGTAAAGTTTAATCCAATCCAAAACAGAATTCCTTCTTCGTTTATCAGGTTTTGTATGAGTCTCTGTAAATGAAACAGAAGAAATGACTGAATACTGAATCTGTTTATCTATTGCTGGTTTGCATTCTTCTATTCATCCTCTGAAACCCAGTTCAAGTATCACTTCTTCTATGAAGCCTTTCCTGACACTCCATTTGAGTTAATTATTCCTTACTTGTGATATTTCTATTCCATTCATTTATATATCCAAATATTTATATTTTTGTATTCATTAAATAATATTTATTTTGCTTATATGTCCATTTAGTCTCTCAGATTGTGAGCTCCTTGAAGTCAAGGTTAATACTTTCATCTGCATAGAACCCTCAAGACTAGAGTGCAAAAGTCTTGATATGGTTAGAAGCCAATGCTGAGTTTTATTGAAGTTTTTTACTTATTAATAATTATTTACCAATTCTTCATGATCTTGAATAAGCAGTAGACTGGATTCTTTTGTGTAAAACTCAGCTAGACTGTCATTCCAAGGTTTGGAAGTTTCAATAAAATATAAACATTTATCTCGGATTTGTTGCCAGTGCATTGGACACCTTAACAGAACTGGTCTCTCTAAAGTAACAAAGAAGCGGGAAAATAAAAATAAAGTAAGAAAGAGGAAGAAAGGAAATGAATGTTATATTTCTAATCTGTCCCCATCCCACTAACACTAACCACACATACACAGTTCAGTTCAGTCACTCAGTAGTGTTCAACTCTTTGTGACCCCATGGACTGCAGTACACCAGGCCTCCCTGTCCATCAACAACTCCCGGAGTTTACTCAAACTCATGCCCATTGAATCGGTGATGCCATTCAACCACCTCATCCTTTGTCATCGTCTTCTTCTCTGGCCTTCAAACTTTCCCAGCATCAGGGTCTTTTCAAATGAGTCAGCTCTTTGCATCAGGTGGACAAAGTATTGAAGTTTCAGCTTCAACATCAGTCCTTTCAATGAATATTCATGATTGATTTCCTTTAGGATGGACTGGTTGGATCTCATACAAGTTATTATAAATTCAGGAAAGTCTTTGATCATCATTGTGAGAACAATTCATGAATTTAATATAACTGAGGGTTTTGAGATCACTGTTCATTCTGCTACTAAAATGTGAAAATTAGTGACCAGCTAAAACACTGACAGACAGGATAACTTGTTCAAGTCCACACAAGCAGGTGGTGATAGAGCCAAAACTCTTTTTGAGATTCCTTAAATTCCTTATTATTGCTCTTCCTACTCCATGGACAACTATATCAGTCGCTCTTAAAAAAAAGTCTACTTGAAACAACATGTAAAATGAAAAGCAAATGATAATTCATACCCACAATTAATGGCAAGTATCATGGAGAGAAATTATTAGAAAGTTTCTAACTGCTAAATTATATATTTGCCTAATAATGAGATCTATTGGATAGCATTTTTTAGAGGGATATTCTCATTTTCTTAAAATTTCTCCTCTGTACAAATGTATTTAATAAATGATCACATTTTGCTATAGTCTCTCAACAATAGAGTATTAACACACACTGCTTAGTAAGTATAAGGACAAGATCAATATCTTAATGATTAATAAATAAATATTAAAGAATTCATTACATGTTTATGTTCTATTCATTAGCTTTACAAAGGTTAGCTGCTTGACATATTAAAATCACCAGATATCTCACTTAATGTATATTTTACTTTATAGCTTGGATTTTGACTAATAATTATGGATTCTCCTAGCCTGAGTACTCCTAAGGCAGTGTTATCTGGTAGTTAAGATAATAGGCTCTGACGATAGACCACTGAAGTACAATTCTCAGTGTCACCCCTTAGCACATGTATGACCCCAAATGAGTTGCTTAACCTTTCCATGTCCCAGCTTTGTCAAACATAAAATCCTGTCTCTTNGCTCTGACGATAGACCACTGAAGTACAATTCTCAGTGTCACCCCTTAGCACATGTATGACCCCAAATGAGTTGCTTAACCTTTCCATGTCCCAGCTTTGTCAAATATAAAATCAGAGTGATAAAACTAATCTTAACATACAGGTTGTAATGAGCCTTAATGAGAATAATACAATGATAACTATCAAATTTTAGCCATTAGTCTTAGAAAATTCAAGCCACAAAATATACCTGTTGCTTCCTTCCAGTTCTCTTGAGCATCCATGCTGGTTTTTTCTATTGATGTGTTTTGTCTTATGAGTATCACTGGTAAATAAAGAAACACCATTAAGAAGATAAAATGCTGAGAGGTGCAATGAAATGGATATGCTATATTTATCACTTCAGGAAATTGTCATCTCAGTACTATCTCAACAAGCTTGAAATGAACAGAAGATAAGAGCAATGGCAATTTAGTAACAGTGGGTCTGCTTAGAAGACAACATAAACAAACACATAAGTAAACACAGAGAAACACTGAGTTACTTACATCTAATATATAAGTAATCTGGTGCTGGGAGCCAGCATGGGAGATCCCACCCATGACAAGGTCCCAGCAGGGCAAGGCGGATCAGGTCTCAAGGGGTCCTCTGCCTGAGCATCTACCCCGAAACCAGAATCTGTCTGTTTTTATTATTTCATGTCTCTCACCCACACCTCTGACATTAATGGGGGGCTATCCCTGACCACCTTTCTCTGGAAAATTAACTTAGAGCTGCTGTTAATAGTCTCCTGCATATAAAAGGAGTGTCTCAGGTCAAACCTCTCTGCTGGCAGACTAGCTTGTGTGACAGGATTATCCACACTCTTGCTGCTGCCTACATGATTGTTTACAACCTCTCAATCATAAACAGCACAGAGAGTTTGGAGTATTTTGAAAGTCTTAGTTAGCATAGGGCTTTTCTAAACATAAAAATCATGTTGGTGAAGGGTTTCATTGCTGAGTTAATGATTGCCACCAGGCCTCCATATCCTGAGGCACCTGGGAGTATGTTAATCGATGTAACTGGAATGTAGAAAAAGAAATATAGTAGTTTTGATGTTAGCAATACTAGACTTTTGAGTTAATGAATTTTCTCTTTCTTATAAATCACTGTACTCCTCTTTCTTTGTTATAAATCGTTGTATCCTTGCTATGTAAGAATGTAACTTTATCACTATCTTAAGACTAAGTAGATCTTAAGGGAAAGCAAGTTTTCTGATTGACTAACCTTTATCAATAGAAAGAAAGATGGGGCCATAAAATGTTAATCGGTCTCTAGACCAGAAGATATTGTAAACAAACGTAAGACCCTTGTAAGAACAAAGATATACAAAGAACACTGTCTTTAGATAAGGGTCAGAGCAGCTGACCCTGCGTGACTCTGTTTATCTCTATGTACAACTAAAAGTATAAAAGTGGACCTGGAAAATAAAGAAGTGGACCAGTTCCTGGAAAGACTGGTTTCCCCCATGTCGTCTTCTCTCGTTTTCTGGCTGAATTCCCATCTGAAGCGCAGAGGCTCGCCAGGCCTACTAATTTTGCCAGGGCTTCTAAGATTGGAACGGGGAGGCACTTTGTGTCTCCACTCCTTCAGGAGACTGGGAAGACGCCTGTGGCCTATGTAGGTGGTGCAAACTCCTTGTCTCGGAGCTTTTGTTGGTTTTCCGCGTATACCAAGTTATTCAGTCTCTTTTCTTCACTAATTTTCCTACTACACTATTCTTTTCTAATCTCTCTTTAAATCCTTAACTAAATAGTTCTTTCCTAGATGCTGACTCAGTCCCTGCTTTGAATTCCCTGGATCCATCGGGGCTGGACCCCGGCAATCTGGAGAAGGGAATGGCAACCCACTCCAGTATTCTTGCTGAATCCCATGAACAAAGGAGCCTGGAAGGCTATGGTCCCTAAGATCTCAAAGTGTCAGACATGACTGAAGTGACTTAGCATGCACACACCCACTATATAAGTAAACTCCCAGGTGTTACTTAAATTCTTAAATTGCTTACACTCCTGTCTACATGTTCCATTTTCAGAATGAGTATAATTGTGTCTGTCCTATGGGAGACATTGTCTAAGACAATCTGGAATTTAGTAAGCACCTAAGAAACTGTAGGGATGTCCCAGGAAGTCCAGTGGTTAAGACTTCACCTTCCAATGCAGAGGATGCTGGTTCAATCCCTGGTGGAGGAGCTAAGATCCCACATGCCTTGGGGCAAAAAAACAAACAAACAAACAAACAAAAACCCAGAATATAAAAAGAGCAGAAGCAGTATTGTAATAAATTCAATAGACTTTAAAAATGGTCCACATTAAAAAAAAAACCAACTCTAAGCAACTGTAAACTTATTTTCTTTGTTATTATCAAGATTTTATCATAATTGCAATTTTTAAAAAAGTTCTTGGAGCACATGTAAATCCCCTATGAAGATTCTCAGAACGATTAGAAAGAGAAATATGAAAGCCTAGTGTTTGCAAAGTGGATATGAGCTGGGCACTATTAGAGCACTGTTTTGTAACTGTTTTTATTTCATCAGTCTTCTACTAAGTTTGGGATGGCCAAAGGTGTTTAACATACTTTACTATTTATGGCAGAAGGAGAATAAGTAGAACAAGAAATAAATGATCTTGCATCACTTACCTGAAACACTCAACCCAGTCACAGTCAAGGCAAGAAGTATAAGCACTGCAAAACCAAATTTCAGGGCAAAGTTATGCCAACGTGGACCCTGACAAAAATCTGAGACGTTAAGAAAACATGCTTGGTTAACTCAGTTGAGTTCATCTGATACAAAAAGCAAAGGCTGTTTGGATCACATAAGAAAGAGCTAGATTCAGGTTGGGGGTTAGGGGCAGGAAAGAACATTTATCAGTTATGTTAAAGTAGGGTCCTAAAGACTTTCCTGGTGGTCCAGTGGTTAAGAATCTTCCTGCTAATGCAGGGGACACAGGTTCAATCCAGGATCCAGGAAGACCCCACCTGCCGTGGCAGGGTAACTAAGCCTGTGGGCCACAAGAATTGAAACTCAAACACCCTAGAAACTGTGCTCCACAACAAGAGGAGCCACTGCAATGAGAAGCAACTAAAGGGTGGCTCACTACAACTAGAGAAAGCCCACGCAGCAACAAAGACCCGGTATAGCAAAAAAAAAAAAAAAAAANGCTAAGCTTTCTTCACAGTCCAACTCTCACATCCATACTTAGATCCAAGAAAATGAGATAAAACTGTCTAGCAAAACAAAACATTGCATTTTAAAATTACTTTAAAATGACATTAGAGTTCTTAAATATTATGGTTAGTAGTTGTTCTCACCTCCTTGAATTTACCTCTAACCTTCCTTTGTGAGAATACTGTTTATAGTTGGTCTCAGGACCAGTATTGATCGAAAAACTGTCAGTCTGCAGTTTATATTTCTAGAAATAGAAAGTGTATGTGTTAAAAATGATATACAGTTGAATGGAGTAATTTTAGGTAAAAAATTGACATCATGTTTCATGTGCTTTTAATTTTATAATAATTCACTTTTATTGTTTGCTCTATATTAGAAATTAAGGCTAAAGACAACAACAAATCTCCTTGTATCTTCATCACTCAGAGTTTAAAAGCACTATATTAGAAAATGGTTTCAGGAAGTCTTCTTGGTACAGTAGAGGAATTAGTTATCTTTATAGTTTTTATTTATGCTGACAGACTGATCTCTGTCTCTTATACACATCTAGATGTGTATAAGAGACAGATCCAGCAGAGGTTGGCCATTTGATCTCTGGTTCCTCTGCCTTTTCTAAAACCAGCTTGACCATCAGGGAGTTCACAGTTCACGTATTGCTGAAGCCTGGCTTGGAGAATTTTGAGCATTACTTTACTAGCATGTGAGTGTTAGCTATCATCAATTTGCCTATAATAATACAAACCATTGGTAACATCTTTCATGCTTTATCTACATTACTTAGTTTGTTGCTATAAAAATTAATAGAAAAAAAGATTGTATGATTTTCTTCAAAATACTAACATTTTTTAAACTACACCATGTTAATTTCTTTTGAATACATTTTCATTTCCTTAAGGTTGTATGACCAGGCTCACTTCATTATGCAGTAATATTTATTAATCATATTTCCACTGTAATTTTCTGTCCTGGCTCATACACATCTCATCACCTGGACCACCTTCATTGCCATTTTACTTCTATATTCTGTTAAGTGCCCTAAGAACCTGTCAGTTTTGTTTATTACTATCAGTTCAGTTCAGTCGCTCAGTCGTGTCCGACTCTTTGTGACCCCATGAATTGCAGCACGCCAGGCCTCCCTGTCCATCACCAACTCCCAGAGTTCACTCAGACTCACGTCCATTGAGTCAGTGATGCCATCCAGCCATCTCATCCTCGGTCGTCCCCTTCTTCTCCTGCCCTCAGTCCCTCCAAGCATCAGAGTCTTTTCCAATGAGTCAACTCTTCGCATGAGGTGGTCAAAGTACTGGNTCCCTGTCCATCACCAACTCCCAGAGTTCACTCAGACTCACGTCCATTGAGTCAGTGATGCCATCCAGCCATCTCATCCTCTGTCGTCCCCTTCTCCTCCTGCCCCCAACCCCTCCTAGCATCAGAGTCTTTTCCAATGAGTATAAGAGTTAGCCCTTTCTAAAACATCCTTGTGGAGATGGAATTTGAGATAGCTAAATGTGATAAAAGATTAAAGTAGGAAACAGAATGTATTAAATTTTAGATAAGGACAGCTGGATAATCACGTGGAGGAGAGAGAAAAGATAACACCTACAGGAGCTCCAAGGTCCTGGGTGTAATCTGAAAATGAGAGAAACCACACTGGAGAATATTGACCTAGAACTTCTACTGTGATCCTGTGTGACACAAAGCAGCTAAACTTAGTGAGCCTGAGACTTAGTCCTAGGTGAACTTTCCTGACAGCTGTATGGTATTTTACCTTTCTGTCTTTTTTCTTCCTTATTCTTTCCTGACTTGAAATTTTGAAAAATGGAGAAAGTTTCGTATAGTCACTATCTTATTTATTACTGAAGGACAGCAGTGGTTAAGAGCAAAGGCTTTCAAATGTAACAGATTTCTATTTGAGCATGTTATTTTAAGCCTGTAACCTTCATAAAATACTAACTTCCTCACTTGTGAAACCTAACATAATAGTTACTTTGTGAGGTTTTGGAAAAGGTTATACGAAAAAATTCTTCTCAACATGGAGTCTGGTACATAATAACTTCATTTAAAATTTATGGAATTGAGAGGAGGGTCTTATGACTCTTCTGAGCTGTTTTTCTGCAACACTTCATGACTTTAGACTAACAGACTTACCACAAATTGAAGATGCCAGGTAAATTTTCAGTTCACTTCAGTTCAGTTGCTCAGTCATTTTCAGTTCACTTCAGTTCAGTTGCTCAGTCGTGTCTGACTCTTTGCGACCCCAGGAACCTCAGTATGCCAGGCCTTCCTGTCCATCACCAACTCCTGGAGTTTACCCAAACTCATGTCCATTGAGTCGGTGATGCCATCCAGCCATCTCATCCTGTCATCCCCCTCTCCTCCTTTAGTCATCTGGAAATACCCACACAGGATGCCAAGGACTTTCCTGGTGGTGTGGTGGATAAGAATNACCAACTCCTGGAGTTTACCCAAACTCATGTCCATTGAGTCGGTGATGCCATCCAGCCATCTCATCCTGTCATCCCCCTCTCCTCCTTTAGTCATCTGGAAATACCCACACAGGATGCCAAGGACTTTCCTGGTGGTGTGGTGGATAAGAATCTGCCTGCTAATGTAGGGGACTCTGGTTCAATCCCTGGTCTGGGAAGATTCTGCCACAATTACTGAGCCCACGCTCTAGAGCCCACAAGCCCCAGCTGCTGAGACCGCATTCTGCAACTACTGAAGCCATGCTCTGTAACAATGAGAAGCCCTTGGCCTACCATGAAGACCCAGTGCAGCCAAAAATAAATAAATAAATGCATAAGTACATAAAATTAAAAAAGAAATAGTATGCCAAATCATCTTACTCCATTGTTCTAAACCTTTCCTTGGCCTTCTCTCAAGCAGATTTAAGACTGTATATCTGTAAAAGAGTCTACAAATTCCTGTTCAATCCATTTCCCATTACATCTCTGACTTTATCTCCTGCTGCTTTCAACACAGACATGCTCCATCATTTCACACCCAACCTATGTGCTCCTCCTACAAAAGGACAGGAACGTTCTCATCCCAGGGAACTTGCACTTGCCCTGGTCCATCTTCTAAAAGGCTCTTCTCCAAGGAAACATATCTTTGTCCTTTAATTCTTTCAGGTCTTGGCTCAGATGTCATCTTGTGAGGCAGCCCTTCTTCTACTTGATATCATACCCTCTCTGAAGTTAACTCTCAGTTCCATCACAAATAAAAAACAGTTTCTCAGGACTTTCCAAGTGGTCCAGTGGTTAAGAATTCACCTGCCAAAGCAGAGGAGAGGGATTCTATCCCTAATCTGGGAAGACTCCACACGCTGTGGAACGGCTAAGCAGTGCACATTTGGTACCACGTCTGAGCTCTGCAATGAGAAAAGCCACCACAGTGAGAAGCCTGTATACTACAGCTAGCGAGGAGCCCTTGAATAGTCCACAACTCGATAAAGTTCACGGGCAGCAGCAAAGTCCCAGTGCAGCCATAAATAAATAAATAAAGGATAAAAAAGGCAGAGGGGTGAATGTAAGAGAGTACAAAATATAGATAAAATTTTCTCTATTGTGTTTAATAGTATCTAACCCATATATATGTGTATACTTAGTTATTTGTTTATTTGTATGTCTTCCTAGCAGTATAACATAAACACAAAAAAAGAAAATATTTTTCCACTATTTTTTTCACTTGTCCTAACCTCAGCACCAGGGCATGCCTGGCACAGGTGCTTATTTTTGGATGAATAGGTAGACTCTAGAGGCATTTTGTGAACACTTATCTACTTTTTTAAGAAATCAAGTGCTGGGCCATAAACTAAATAGGTCACAACTCACATCTCTGGTTTACCTGAATGCCTTTGATATAATCACTGTTCTACAGTTCCCACAGCCTGAACAGTTCAGCCAAAGAGCTCAGGGGTAGTTTCCCAATAATTGTAATAACAGATCAATCTGTGGAGAAAGAATGTCACCTACCATTTCAATAAACAAGAGATGTTGTGATCATAACGCCATCAGCCAGGGCAGCTGCCCCGATGTTGAAACCTGAGTAGAATTCAGAATGACGAAAAATAGGATACCAGCGCTAGGTAGTTCAAATGTGTGTCATGGGAATGATTTCAGTAAGCCCAGACTCTTGCATCTTCTCACACATAAGAAAACACTAAAATCATTAACTCGATATGTCTGTTTTTTTGATTAGCAGTCATCTTTTGGTAGTCAACTATATATATTTTTTTATTTGCAGCAAAAACTCCTATATGTTCTGGCTTCTCCCTTACCATCTGGGAACAGTTCCTTGGAGTTATCTAAGAGGCTGCCTTCCCGGCTATGGTCCTCAGTAAAACCACCACATACAAAATTCTCATCTTGTAGGTTATAGGTTTTTTGCAGTCAAGCATTTTGTAGCCACATATTTTGTTCTGACTTTATTCTGCTTTGTTTTTCAGATTTACTTTTATAATGATATTTTGAGGAATAATGATTATGAGCAGAATAGACACATTTTCTGACCCCATTGATTTGGGATCTTAGATCATAGCTTTTGAGGAAAATCTTGCTTTTTCTATATTCATCCTCCCACATCTCCTTTCGACACCATCCTCCTTTCTCTCCACTTTTGCTAAATTTGAATAGGGAACAGAAAGCTTTGTTATTTCCCATCAAAAAATAACTATAGCTTGACCAAACTGTCACTGTGCTGCTGCTGCTGCTAAGTCACTTCAGTCGTGTCCGACTCTGTGTGACCCCATAGACGGCAGCCCACCAGGCTCCCCCATCCCTGGGATTCTCCAGGCAAGAATACTGGAGTGGGTTGCCATTTCCTTCTCCAATGCATGAAAGAGAAAAGTGAAAGTGAAGTCGCTCAGTCTGTCCGACTGTTAGCGACCCCATGGACTGCAGCCCACCAGGCTACTCCATCCATTGGATTTTCCAGGCAAGAGTACTGGGGTGGGGTGCCA
>SJYX01009657.1:385734-435177 GCA_006410675.1 Oreotragus oreotragus | reverse complement strand
TCCCTGGGATTCTCCAGGCAAGAATACTGGAGTGGGTTGCCATTTCCTTCTCCAATGCATGAAAGAGAAAAGTGAAAGTGAAGTCGCTCAGTCTGTCCGACTGTTAGCGACCCCATGGACTGCAGCCCACCAGGCTACTCCATCCATTGGATTTTCCAGGCAAGAGTACTGGGGTGGGGTGCCAGTTATCAAAATTCTCCAATTTTCCGTAACTCCCATTTGAAGGGTATCATGAAACTATTTGCTAACCCTAAGACTTTTCAGTCTCCAGTTTAGAATGTTGATAACTGAATAGTTTGTAAATATTTTACAGTATTGTAAAGTAAAATGAAGTAAAATTTAAAAAAATTTTAATAAAATAAATAAATTTATATAAAAAATAGAAAAACTCCTTTTATTTCCAAATAAAATAAAAAATACTCTTTTGTTCATACTTGTAAAATATTTATTCAGGTTCTTTTAGCCAAGACTCAGTAACAGGAATGATGTTCACTTTTCACAAAAGTATCTTCATAAAAAGAAATCTAAAGGTATGTACTTTATTCCACACCTGTGCTTACCTAGACAGGCCATGCTATATAAACTTAATACATGACTACTGCTCATCTTTAAAGTCATGATTTAAAGCCACAAATTTACAGGAACATCTAACTATTGGAACATATACAAATGCCAAAAGGAAAATTAAAGCCACTTACTCTGAAGACGAGATGGGAGTGATGACCTTTCAATGCCAAAATCCCTGGGTAAGTTTAAATCAGCATATATCAACTGACTCTCCATTGCAAACAGGAGAATGTGGTAACTATACGTGTATAAAAGGAAAACTCCAACTTCTGTGAGGCAAGATCAGCTGAAGTAACTGACCAATTTAAAAAGTTTTGCTGTCTCTCTTATAATCAGCACCTAACCACACTGATTATTGTGGGTTTTGTCTATAAATTAGTGAGGAAGTCCACTTAGTGGTGTCCAGTGTACTTAGACATGTAATATTAGGTTGGCCAAAAAGTTTGTTCAAGTTTTCCATAACATGGAAAACTCCAAAGGAACTTTTTCACTATTATTTTCAATATCTACTTTGCTGAGTTAATTGGCCTATTGTTTGACAATATTCTGGAAAGATTGTTTGTCTTTGTAAGTATCTTTTTTCAACAACTTTTTCTGGGCCAAGTCCAGAGTGAAGGAAATAAAGTACTCTTATTTGGCTCAACAAAAAAAAAAGAAAGAAAGAAATAAAGTAAAACACACACACACACACAAAACAAGAATCAAGATAAACCATATTTAATTCCAGGTTGTAAAAAGTAAACACTAACACACAAAAAAACCTGTAGGACACTTTCCTAAAGCTCTCAAATCTTCCTGAAATATTTGTGCTCCTGCCAAGAGCTGCAAAATGTGGGAAAAGGAGCTGTAAATGTGGAAAAGGTCACGGAGTAATACAACAGAGAAAGCAAAGAGCCAAAGATCCAGACCATTCTTAGCTTAAAAGAATGCTTTCAGTGCACTGAAGTTTAACTTCAAGTTAGGAAGCATGACTATGACCACGAGAAGTCCAGAATGGCCATATTAAAAACAATTGACTGAGGAAAGAGTATTCTCTTCAACCAGAAGCTTGCAAAATTATGTGAGCTTCAAAAGTACAAACCAGCCAGAAATATAAACCAAAGGAGACTTTTCACTTGTGCATATGCAGTGCAAAATATATTGATGGATGTTTTCATTTGTTACAGCCATCTTGACAACCATCTCATAGGGCTGAACACCCTTACTATGCAATCATTATTGTATACTTATAAAATGGACTTCCTAGGTGGCTCAGTGGTAAAGAAGCTGCTGGCCAAAGCAGGAGATGCAGGAGACAGGGGTTCGATCCCTGGGACATGAAAAGCCCCTGGAGAAGGGAATAGCTACTCACTCCATTATTCTTGTCTGGACCACCCCATGAACCAGAGGAACCTGGCAGGCTACAGTCCATTGGATCACAAAATGTCAGACACAACTGAGTGACTAACATACCTCAACATAATAAAGATCATTTATGAAAAGCCCACGGCACAATCAGTGGTGAAAAATGAAATAAAAGCTTTTCTTCTGAGGTCAAGAACAAGCAAGGATATCTGTTCTCACCACTCCTATTCAACATAGGTATGGAAATCCTAGCCAAACCAATTAGACATGGAAAAGAAGTGAAGTCGTCCAAGTTGAAAAAAAAAAGAAGCAAAATTACATCTGTTCAGAGAAGACCTTATGTGTAGAAAATCATCAAGACTCCAGACTCACACACTCACAAACTATTAGACTAATAAATGAATTTGTCTAAGTTTCAGAATAAAAAGTCAATACACAGAAATCAGTTGCTATACACTGATTAACGATTTGGAAAGAAAGTGAAATTCATTGGCAACAGTATCAAAAAGAATAAAATACTTCAGAAAAAAACCTAATTAAAACTTGTACTGAAAACTGTAGAATATTGCTGAAAGAAATTAAAGAAGACATAATTAATGAAAAGACATCCCATGTTTGTGACTTGGAATATTAATATTATTAGCATATATATATACTAGAACTCGGAGAAGGCAATGGCACCCCACTCCAGTACTCTTGCCTGGAAAATCCCATGGACAGAGGAGCCTCGTAGGCTGCAGTCCATGGGGTCACTACTAGTCGGACATGACTGAGCGACTTCACTTTCACTTTTCACTTTCAGGCACTGGAGAAGGAAATGGCAACCCACTCCAGTGTTCTTGCCTGGAGAATCCCAGGGCTGGGGGAGCCTGGTGGACTGCAGTGTATGGGGTCACACAGAGTCGGACACTGAAGTGACTTAGCAGCATACTAGAACTACCATATGACCCAGCAATTTCAGTCCTGGGTATATGTCACAAAAAAACAAAAACACTAATTTGAAAAGATACATACCCCTCAACGTTTGTAGCAGCATTACTTATACAATTGCCAAGATATGGAATAAACCTATGTCTAGGGCTTCCCAGGTGGTGCCAATTCTAAAGAATCTGCCTGCCAATTCAGAAAACATAACAGATGTGGGTTGGATCCTTGGTTTGGGAAGATTCCTTGAAGAAGGGCATGGCAACCCGCTCCATTCTTCTTCCCTGGAGAATCCCCGTGGATAGCAAAGATGGGTGGGCTATAGTCCATGGGGTCACAGAGAGTAGGACGCAACTGAGCACCCATGCATGCACGCACATAAATAAGTGGAGTATTAATTGCTAGAGTGAAACTTGCGTAGTTGCTCCAAAAACCCAAGTGTTTTTTACTTTGCAGGTTTTTTTTTGTTGTTGTTGTTGTCTGGTTGGTTTTTGTTTTGGGGTTGCTTTTGTTCAATTTTTAAAAAAATCTGAGTTCATTTACTAACAGTTCCTACCAGGGGGCGCTGCTGGCCTTTCTTTTTTATATCCTTAAACCTGTATACTGAAATCAGAAAGCTCAGGTTATTGGTAGAAGCTTCAATCCACATTGTTTCATTTGATACATTAATATCTGCCTTATTCAGGCATTGGATTTTTTTGAATTTATGGATGAGTAAGGAGCAAGACTGACCACCTGTTTCCTGCCTCAAAACCCAGGCTCCTTTTGCAACCTACCGCACCACTCCTGTAATACCTACAAAACCAAGTTATACAGAGAAAAAAAAGGCTAAATTTTGCTCAAGGCTTCAATTGTACTGCAAACAGTAGCTCTGCTCCTGGGTAGATAGTTTGTCTAAATTCAAGTGGATGAAAACAATATTCAAGTGGATGAAAACAATATTTACTGTGTTGCTTATTGTACCTCTGAACAAGATTGATCTATATGTATATGGTGACCTGGACAGCCTTGATATTTCCCTAACTTTGTGTACACTTTGTGCTTAATCGTTCAGTCATGTCTGACTCTTTTGTGATGCTATGGACTGCAGCCCGCCAGGCTTTTCTGTCCATGAGGATTCTCCAGGCAAGAACACTGGAGTGGGTTGCCATGTCCTCCTTCAGGGATCTTCTCAACCCAGGGATCTAACCCAGATCTCCTGCATTGAAAGAGGATTCTTTACTGTCTGAGCCACCAAGGAAGCCCATGGATAATGGAGTGGGTAGCCTATCCCTTCTCCAGGGGATCTTCCTGACCCAGAAAATGAACTGGGGTCTCACATATTGCAGGCAAAGTCTTCACCAGCTCAGCTACCAGGGAAGCCCCTTGTTTAAGCTCTGGACAGGTGTTTGCCTAAGTCAAAAGATACCTTCTCCAGGAGATCTTCCCCACCCAGGGATTGAACCCACAATTTCTGCAGTGGCAGGTGGATTTTCACCAAAGCACCACCTGGAAAGCCCAACTTTATAGATGGATACCACCATCAGACTAATTATGTTATTTGCAGCTGAAGATGGAGACACTCTGTGGTGGTGGTAGTTTAGTTGCTAAGTGGGTCTTAGTTGCAGCGGGCAGGGTCTTTTTTTGTGGCACGGCTACTCCCTAGTTGCAGCCTGAGGGTTTAATTGCCCCACAGCATGTGGGATGTTAGTTCCCTGAGCAGTGACTGAACCTGCTTTACCTGGATTGGTAAGTGAATTCTTAACCACTAAATCACTAAGAAAGTCCTAATTATATTTACCCTTCAGCAAGGGTAGTTGGATGGATAACAATTCTGTTTCAAAGTTACTGTGGTCATAGTAAAGCAAAAGTAGAGATTTCAGCCTCTCTTTTTCTCTTGACAGCTTAGTGCTTTAATTTGTTCAGCATTGTCTCCATGGTTTCTAAGATGCCTTTTTCAGATTTACATGTTAAGTTTAAGGGATTCTGACAGCAAATAATCATTGACCCTTAACTCATGTCACACAGAACACACTGGAGCTCCGTATACGTCGCATGTTTAACTTCCAGTTCTAGTTTAAGGATGAGAGCAGGTTCCTAGGTCACTGAGCTAAAAACATGATCATGCTGACTAAGAGTCAACTGCTCTTTTAAGTTAAGAGACTCCATTTTAGGTTTATATCCCTAGTTGCAGCCTGAGGGTTTAATTGCCCCACAGCATGTGGGATGTTAGTTCCCTGAGCAGTGACTGAACCTGCTTTACCTGGATTGGTAAGTGAATTCTTAACCACTAAATCACTAAGAAAGTCCTAATTATATTTACCCTTCAGCAAGGGTAGTTGGATGGATAACAATTCTGTTTCAAAGGTTACTGTGGTCATAGCAAAGCAAAAGTAGAGATTTCAGCCTCTCTTTTTCTCTTGACAGCTTAGTGCTTTAATTTGTTCAGCATTGTCTCCATGGTTTCTAAGATGCCTTTTTCAGATTTACATGTTAAGTTTAAGGGATTCTGACAGCAAATAATCATTGACCCTTAACTCATGTCACACAGAACACACTGGAGCTCCGTATACGTCGCATGTTTAACTTCCAGTTCTAGTTTAAGGATGAGAGCAGGTTCCTAGGTCACTGAGCTAAAAACATGATCATGCTGACTAAGAGTCAACTGCTCTTTTAAGTTAAGAGACTCCATTTTAGGTTTATAAAAGCAAAAGTAGAGATTTCAGCCTCTCTTTTTCTCTTGACAGCTTAGTGCTTTAATTTGTTCAGCATTGTCTCCATGGTTTCTAAGATGCCTTTTTCAGATTTACATGTTAAGTTTAAGGGATTCTGACAGCAAATAATCATTGACCCTTAACTCATGTCACACAGAACACACTGGAGCTCCGTATACGTCGCATGTTTAACTTCCAGTTCTAGTTTAAGGATGAGAGCAGGTTCCTAGGTCACTGAGCTAAAAACATGATCATGCTGACTAAGAGTCAACTGCTCTTTTAAGTTAAGAGACTCCATTTTAGGTTTATTAAAAAAAAAAAAAAAAAAGCACTTTTACGTTCTGGTAAAAAGCAGAAATGCAGAGAGTTTCCACAGGCATTTCTTACAGCTTCCCCTGTTTCAAACACATTGCATTAGTTTGTTTTATTGGTTACAGCTGATGAACAAATTTTGCTCCAATATTATGAACTGAAGTCCATAGACTACATTAGGGTTTACTCTTTATGCTCTATATGCTATGGCAAGCTTGGGCTTTCCTGTTGGCTCAGACAGTAAAGAGTTGGCCTGCAAAGCAGGAGGCTGGGGTTCAGTCCTGGGTCAGGAAGAGCCTCTGGAGAAGGGAATGGCTATCCACTTCAATATTCTTGCCAGGAGAATTCCTTGGACAGAGAAGCCTGGTGGGCTACTGTCCATGGGGTGGCAAAAAGTCAGACATGACTGAGCAACTAACACTTTCACTTTCATAATGACATGAATTTGATAGGGATAGAGTAAAGGGACAAAGTAGGTAATTAAATGGTTAATTGCACTGGGAATTCTAAGTTAAAAAGTATGAGAATGGGAAACCCCTGTATGTTAATGATTGCTTAAGAAAGCAGGTTTGCTTAACTACAAAACCAATCAGGGTTGCTTAGCAACAAAACCTTGCAAAACAGAAGCATGAGACATCTCTGAAAACAACAGAACAATGACAGCATGAGACCCACATCCCACCTAGTGAACTCAGTAAGCTAATGGCCCCCAGGACAAGCTCTCTGCACACAAGAAAAAACAATAAAATGGAAAGGTGACAGTCAAAGTGAAAGACCCTCATGGTACTGAGACTTGAAACAATTTTTCCATAGTGCCATGACAGTCCTGGCTTAACCATGTAAGGACAAGAAAACTCCCCAGCCTGACGTGAAGGCAGAGCTGACTATGGAAGCTTGACATCTACTCAAGAATGAGGAAAAAAGTGGTATTTTTCCCCTCCCCATTTTTCCTTTGATTATTAATATAAAACTATAGCTCACCTCATGTGAAGAGTTAACTCATTGGAAAAGACTCTGATGCTGGGAGGGATTGGGGCCGGGAGGAGAAGGGGACGACCGAAGATGAGATGGCTGGGTGGCATCACTGTCTCAATGGACGTGAGTCTGAGTGAACTCTGGGTGTTGGTGATGGACAGGGAGGCCTGGCGTGCTGCTATTCATGGGGTCCCAAAGAGTTGGACACGACTGAGCGACTGAACTGACTGAACTGATAGCCCACTAAGTTCTCAAGCACAGCACCCTTTCATCCATCCACTTGTTAACCTCACAAACCTCCTATTCCAATAAATCACTTCTTATCTATCACTTTGCCTCTCACTGGATTCTTTCTGTGCTGAGACATAAAGAACTAGAGATCTTGAGAATCCCCCAAAACACCACCTGCTGCTGCTGCTGCTAAGTCACTTCAGTCGTGTCCGACTCTGTGTGACCCCATAGACGGCATTCCTTCATCAATGTCTTCTAGTTTTCTAAGTACAAATCTATTGCCTCTTTAGGTACTTTTATTCCTAGGTATTTTAATCTTTCTGATGCAATGGTAAATGGGATTATTTCCTTAATTCCTCTTTCTGATAGTTGATCATTAATGTATAGAAATGCAACAGATTTTTGTATGTTAATTTTGTACCTACAACTTTATTGAATTCATTGATAAGACCTCATAGTTTTCTGGTGGTGTCTCTAGGATTGTCTTTGTATAGTATCGAGGAGGGCATGGCCACCCACCCCAGTACGCTTGTCTGGAGAATTCCTGGGACAGAGGAGCCTGGCAGGCTACAGTCCATAGGGTCGCACAGAGTTGGACTCCACTGAAGCGACTAAGTAGAGCAGCGGCCTGTATAGTATCATGTCCTCTGCAAACAGTGATAGATTGACTTCTTTGGCAGTTCGAATTTCTCTTATTTCATTTTCTTCTCTGGTTGCTATGACTAGGACTTCCAAAACTAGGTTGAATAATTCCTGATCTTGCCTGTGAGCATGTGTGCTCAGTTGCTAAGTTGTGTCTGACTCATTGTGACCCCATGGACTGTAAACCACCAAGCTTCACAGTCCATGGGATTTCCAGGCAAGAATACTGTAGTGGGTTGCCATTCCCTTCTCCAGGGCATTTTCCCAACCTGGGGTTCAAACACACATCTCCTGTGTTACACGCAGATCCTTTACATCTGAGCCGTCTGGGAAACCCTATTCCTGATCTTAGAAGAAATGATTTCAGCTTATCACTGTAGAATATGTTGTTAGCTGTGGATTTGCCATATATTGTCTTTATTTTGTTGAGGCATGTTCCCTCTATGCCTACGTTCTGGAGAGTTTATCATGAATGAATGTTGAACTTCATCAAAAACTTTTTCTATATCTATTGAGATGATCATATGGTTTTTATTCTTCAGTTTGTTAATGTATATCATATTGATCAATTTGTAGATATTGAAAAATTATTGCATTCTTGGGATAAATCCCACTTGATAATGGTGAATGATACTTTTCATGTCTTGTTCAGAGTCAGCTTGCTAGTCTTTTGTTGAGGATTTTTGCATCTTTATTCATCAGTGACATTGGCCTGTAATTTTCTTTTTTTGTGATATCTTTGTCTGGTTGTGATAGCTTTGTCAGGGTGATAGTGGCCCCATAGAATGAGTTTAGAAGTGTTCCTTTTTCTGCAATTTTTGGGAATAGTTCCAGAAATTTTGGTGTTAAGTCTTCTCTAAATGTTTGTTAAAATTCACCTGTGAAACCATCTGGCCCTGGATTTTTGTTGTTGGGAGTTTCTTAAGTACTGATTCAATTTCAGTATTTGGAGTTGGTCTGGTCGTATTTTCTATTTTTTCCTGGTTCAGTCTTGAGAGATTGTGCTTTTCTGAAAATTTGTTTCTTCTGGGTTATCCATTTTATTGGCTTAGCTGCTCTAAGTAATCTCTTATGATGTTTATTATTAGGCTGATGAAAAAGTTCACTGATATTTTCCCATCTGATGTTAAAGAAAACTTGAACATATTTTTTGGCCAACCAAATATTTCTGTGACATCAGTTGTAACTTCTCTTTTTTCATTTCTGATTTTATTGATTGGGCCTCTTTTTTCTTGATGAATTTCACTAAAGGATGATCAATTTTGCTTTCCTCTTTGAAGAACTAGCTTTTATGTTCACCTGCAACTATCACGTTGTTAATCAACTGTACCCCAATATGAAATTTAAAGTTTTTTTTTAAGGCACAAGGGGAAAAAAAGAACTAACTTTTAGTTTCACTGATTTTTTTCTGCTGTTGGTCTCTGTTTCGTCTATTTCTGCTCTGATCTTTGTACTTTCTTTCCGTCTCCTAACTTTGTATTTTGATTGTTCTTCTTTTCTCTAGTTCCTTTAGGTGTGGCTGTTGTTCAGTCACTAAGTCATGTTGAACTGTTTTGCAACCCCCACTATCAGACGGTAGCCCACCAAGGTCCTCTGTCCATGGGATTTTCCAGGCAAGCGTACTGGAGTGGGTTGCCATTTCCTTCTCCAGTTCCTTTAGGTAGAATAGAAGATCATTTGAGATTTTTCTTATTTCCTGAAGTAAGCTTGTATTGCTTTAGACTTCCATCTTGGAACTGCTTTAACCGTGTCACATAGGTTTTTGTTTTCATTTGTCCATGAAATCTCTATACAGTCCCTGGAATTATCTAGGCCAGGATATTGGAATGGGTAGCCTTTCCCTTCTCCAGGGTGTCTTCCCAACCCAGGGACTGAACCCAGGTCTCCTGCATTGCAGGTGGGTTCTTTACCAGATGAGCCACAAGAGAAGCCCAATAATACTGGAGTGGGTAGCCTATCCCTTCTCCAGAAGATCTTCCCAATGCAGGAATTGAACCTAGGGTCTCCTGCATTGCAGGCAGATTCTTCGCAATGGAGCTACAAGAGAAGCCCTCCTTTAGGTATAATAGTAGATTATTTTTCTGATTTCCTGAGGTAAGCTTGTATTGCTATAAACTTCCATCTTGGAACTCCTTTTACGGTGTCACATAGGTTTTTGTTTTCATTGGTCTCTAGTGTTTTTTATTTTCTCCTTTATTTCTTCAGGGATACATTGGTTGCTTAGTAATACATTGTTTAGCCTCCATGTATTTGTGTTTTTTGCTGTTTTTTCCTAGTCTCATAGTGTTGTGATCAGAAAAGATCCTTGATATGATTTCAGTTTTCTGAAATTTACTGTGGCTTGTTTTGTGGCTTAGCATATGATCTATCCTGGAGAATGTTCCATGTGCACTTGAAAAGAATGTGTATTCTGGTGTTTTTGAACAGAATGCTCTATAAATATCAATTAAGTCTATTTAATCTAATGTACCATTAAGACCTGTGTTTCCCTGTTGATTTTCTCGCTGGATGATTTGTTCATTGATGTAAAGGGGGTGTTAAAGTCTCCTACTATTATTTACTGTAAATTTCTCCTTCCATGTCTATTAGTATTTGCCATATATATGGAGGTGCTTCTGTGTTGGATGCATATATGTTTACAATTGTTATATCTTGGATTGATCCCTTGATTATTATGTAATGCCCTTCTTTGATTCTTATAGTCGTCTTTATTTTAAAGTCTATTTGTCTGATATAAATATTGCTACTCTGGCTTTCTTTTGATTTCCATTTGCATGGAATACCTTTTTCCATACCCTCACTTTCAGTCTGTCTGTCTCTAGATCTCAAGTGAGTCTCTTGTGAGCAATATATGTATATATGTACACATACATATATATATTCTTATTTATATGTATACATATCTTGTTTGTGTATTCACCCATTCTGTCTTTTTGTTGGAGCATTAGTTTACTTTAAAGATAATTATTGATATTTATGTTCTTACTGCCATTTTTTAAATTATTTTGGATTATTTTACAGATTTTTCCTCTTTTGTTTTCTTTGATGCCTATCCTGAGTGTTATGTCTGGATTCCTCTTCCTCTTTTGTGTGTATGTCTAGTATGGTTTTTCGTTTTCAGTTTCCATGAGGTGTTTGAATAGTTGTATACACAGACACACACACACACACACACACGACCATATTGTTGCAAACGCATTTTTAAAACCTGCATTTGTATTCTCCTCCCCTCATGATTACTGTTTCTGATACTGATTTTGCATCTAACTGTTTTGTGTATCCCTTAACTGCTTATTGTGGATATAGATGATTTTAATACTTTTGTCTTTTAACCTCTCTGCTAGCTTTATGGGTGGGTGATTTTCCTTCTTTTATTGTGTGTTTGCCTTTCACCAGTGAAATTTTTCATTTCATAGTTTCTTTGTTTCTAATTGAGACTTTTTCTTCTTCGTGTAGAGAATTTCTTTTAACGTTTGTTGTAAAACTGGTTTGGTGGTTCTAAATTCATTTAGCTTTTGCTTGTCTATAAAGCTTTCGATTTTTCGGTCAAATCTGAATGAGAGCCTTGCTGGGTAGAATATTCTTGGTTATAGGTATTACCCTTTCATCACTTTAAATATATCATGCCACTCCTTTCTGGCCTGCAGGGTTTCTGCTGAAAAATCAGCTGGTAGCCTGATGGGACTTTCCTTGTGTGTTATTTGTAGCTTTTCTCTTGCTGCATTTAATATTCTCCCCTTATCTTTAATTATTGTAATTTTGATTACAATATGTCTTGGTGTGTTCTCTCTGGGTTTATCCTGTAGAGGACTCTGAGTTTCCTGGACTTAGAAGACTGTCTCCTTTCCCAAGTTAGGGAAGTTTTCAGCCATTATGTCCTAGGTCCTGTTGCACATGAGATTTTGTGTGGGCCCTTCAAGAGTGAAGTCTCTTTTTCCTCCAGTCTTGTGGGGCTCCTGCAGTTAAGCCACACTGGCTTCATAGCCTCATGCTCTGGGGGCTTGTCTTCCTGGTGCTGGACTCCCAAGCTGGAGGCCTGACATGGGACTCAAACTCTCATCCCTGAGGGAAAACTGCTGTGGAATAATTTTTCTGCAGCTTGTGGTTCACCCACCTGGGGCATATGGGATTTGACTGTATCAAGAATATACCCCTCCTACTCATCTTGTTGTAGTCCTTCTTTATGTCTTTAGTTGTAAATCTTTCCAAGTAGGTTCTATTTCATCAATAGTTGTCCTGCAGATAATTGCGATTTTATATGCTTGGGGGAAGAGGTGAGCTCAGAGTCTTTCTATTCTGCTATCTGGGCCACTTTCCTGAAATCCAAGTTTTGATGTGAAATTCACATCTAGGATGAGGTGGGAGTAAATATGACTCTTGGCTAGGCCTGGCCTACTGGCGACCAATTTGCAACCTCTGGTTTAACCTAAAGTTTCTCAAGCTCATTTTACCACAGAACTCTTTGATCCTAAAACACTTTTTGAGAAAACGCTACCACACATGAGCCTGCACAACCCTTCAGGGAAGCACAGTCCTAAGATCCCTTGTCTACACCAGGTCCTCCTTCCTGCTCCAGTCCTCTGACCTAAAGTGTCCAGTTACTCTGGCTGTGTGATACATTTCTCCAGCACTGTGACTTTTGTTATTCAATCGCTCAGTCATGTCCGAACCTTTGCAACCCCACGGACTGCAACACGCCAGGCTGCCCTGCCCTTCACCATTTCCTGGAGCTTGCTCAAACTCATGTCCATTGAGTCTGTGATGCCCTCCAATTATCTCATCCTCTGTCATCCCCTTTCTTCCTGCCTTCAGTCTTTTCCAGTACCAGGGTCATTTCTAATGAGTCGGCTCTTCACATAGGAGCAAAAGTATTGGAGCTTCAGCTTCAGTCCTTCCAAAGAATATTCATTGTCCTTCCAATGAAAATCAAATTATCAGTATCTCTTGGGTTATAGAAAAAGCAAGAGAATTCCAGAAAAGCATCTACAAATACACCTTCCAATGAAAATACAATGATTCCCTTTAGGACTGACTGGTTTAATCTCCTTGCAGTCCAAGGGACTCTCAAGAGTCTTCTCCAACACCACAGTCCAAAAGCATCAATGCTTCAGTGCTCAGCCTTCTTTATGGTCCAACTCTCACATCCATACGTGACTACTGGGAAAACCATAGCTTTGACTACACTGTCCTTTGTCAGCAAAGTAATGTCTCTGCTTTGTAATATGCTATCTAGGTTTGTCACAGCTTTTCTTCCAAGGAGCAATTATCTTTTAATTTCATGGCTGCAGTCACCATCTGCAGTGATTTTGGAGCTCAAGAAAATAATATCTTTCACTGTTTCCATTGTTTCCCCATCTATTTGCCATGAAGTGATGGGATCAGATGCCATGATTTTCATTTTTTTTTTTTTTGAATGTTGAGTTTTAAACCAGCTTTTTCACTCTCCTCTTTCACCCTCACCAAGAAGCTCTTTAGTTCCTATTCACTTTCTGCTACAAGGGTGGTGTCATCTGCCTATTTGAGGTTATTGATAATTATCCTGGCAATCTTGATTCCAGCTTGTGCTTCATCCAGCCTGGCATTTCTCATCATGTATTCTGCGTACAAGTTAAATAAACAATGACAATATACATCCTTAATGTACTCCTTTCCCAATTTTGAACCAGTGCATTGTTCCATGTCCGGTTCTAACTATTGCTTCTTGACCTGAATACCAGTTTCTCAGGTGGCAGGTAAGGTGATCTGGTATTACCATCTCTTTAAGAATTTTCCACAGTTTGTTGTGATCCACAAGTCAAAGGCTTTTGCATAGCAAATGAAGCAAAAGTAGATGTTTTTCTGGAATTATCTTGCTTTTTTCTGTGATCCAACAGATATTTTCAATTTGATTTCTGGTTCCTCTGCCTTTTCTAAATCCAGCTTGAACATCTGGAAGTTATTGGCTCATGAACTGTTGAAGCCTGGCTTGGAGAATTTTGAGCATTACTTTGCTACTGTGTGAGATGAGTACACTTGTGTGTTAATTTGAGCATTCTTTGATACCAAGGGAACATTTCATGCAAAGATGGGCTCGATAAAGGATAGAAATGGTATGGACCTAACGGAAGCAGAAGATATTAAGAAGAGGTGGCAAGAATACACAGAAGAACTGTACAGAAAAGATCTTCACGACCCAGATAATCATGAGGATGTGATCACTAATCTAGAGCCAGACATCTTGGAATGTGAAGTCAAGTGGGCCTTAGAAAGCATCACTACGAACAAAGCTAGTGGAGCTGATGGAATTCCCGTTGAGCTGTTTCAAATCCTGAAAGATGATGCTGTGAAAGTGCTGCACTCAATATGCCAGCAAATTTACGACCCAGATAATCATGAGGATGTGATCACTAATCTAGAGCCAGACATCTTGGAATGTGAGGTCAAGTATAGTTTCATTGTCTTAAAACCCCCCTGGCCTCCCCCATTCATCCCTCCCAATCTCTCTACCTTGGCCCTTCAGACATGTCTTTTCAACATCTCCATAGTATTTGCCTTTACATCAGTGTGAAATTGTTGCAATTTTACAGTTCATAGATTTATCAGATTGCCTTCTTTCACTAAATAACCTGCATAATCTTCACTTGAGAACTTTTCTTAAAGTCCCTGATCATTATGCCATTGTTTGGAGTCTACAGTGTGTTTAGCCATTTATATATTAACAGGCATCTTGATTGCTTCCAAGTTTTGGCAATCATAAATACAGCTGCTATAAACACACCTGTGTAAGTTTGCATAAACATCAGTTTTCAACTCATTTCTGTAAATGCCCAAAAGTGAGACTGTTGGATCATCTGGCAAGTATATTAATTTCATAACAAACTGGCCAACTGTCTTCTAAAGAGTTAGCTTTTTATTGTCACCACTTGGTGAAACTTCTAAATCATTTCAAGGATCAAAATAATTCACCAGGAAAAAATTTTTTGTTCACCAAAGACTGATTTCTGCCATTACTGTCTTGTTTTAAGAATCTGTTTGTAAACTCTGTTCCAACTGGACCAATCTCACTGTAGCAGATCCTCAGGGTTGAAATCTTATCACCCCACAAAAGTCCAAAAAAGGGTAATGTAGACAGGTGATGATATATTTGCTGCTGCTGTTGTTTAGTTGCTAGTTCAGTTCAGTTCAGTCGCTCAGTTGTGTCTGACTCTTTGCGACCCCATGAATCGCAGCATGCCAGGCCTCCCTGTCCATCACCAACTCCCGGAGTTCACTCAGATTCACGTCAACTCTTCGCATGAGGTGGCCGAAGTACTGGAGTTTTTTAGTCACTAAAGTGAAGTCGCTCAATCTTGTTCGACTCTTTGCGACCCCGTGGACTGTAGCCCGCCAGGCTCCTGTGTCCATTGGCCCTCTATCCATGGGATTCTCCAGGCAAGAATACTAGAGTGGGTTGCCATTTCCTTCGCCAAAGGATCTTCCTGGACTGGGGATTGAACCTGCCTCACTAAGTCCTGTCCAATTTTTTTGCCACCCCATGGACTGTAGCCCACCAGGCTCCTCTGTCCATGGGATTTCCCCAGCAAGACTATTGGACTGGGTTGCCATTTTCTTCATCAAAGGATCTTCCTGGACTGGGGATTGAACCTGCCTCTCCTGCATTGTCAGGCAGGTTCTTCATCACAGAGCCACCAGGGAAGCCTGATTATGTATTTAAGATCTTTCAAAAATAAAAATGGAGTAACTATAGTTTACACACACAAAATGGAGCCAGATGGCCTTAGATGGAGGTAGTTTCAGATGTAATCTTGCATCTGAGAACTTGAGGATGCATCACTGAGAACTCAAACTTTCTGAATTATATCAAACTCAAGGCCATCACCAGACATTTTCAAAATAGTATCTGCAGGCAGTGCCAGGTGCAAACAGTTTCAAAGTGCCTCTCTCCTATGCCTGCAAATGTGTAACCATTTTGAACCCCAAACAACTCCTGTTTAAACAAGCATTCTTATTTCTTCCCAACTCTAGTCCTAATTTCAGACAATTTATATAACCTTGTAGTTTTTGGCCTTTATAACCTTTCCTCATTTTGTAGCCTCAGAACATATTAGCCTGGGGCTTTGATCTGTGTATCATCTCCTGAGAACAGTGGTGCTAACAAGCCACAAATCAACACCTTTTAGAGGAGGTTTGTATGTGGGTGGCTACACACAACAGGGTTTCTGTTCTCAGGGGTCTTGGTTATCACAGGTTGAACCTCAGAGAGACAGACAGAGCCTTGTCCCCATCTCTGCTAGGCCAGGGAGACTCGCAGGCTGTGGAGATTTGTGCAGACTTCCTCCTGCTAGGAAGGGACCCAGCATGGCAGACAGCCTGAGCAGAGGGCTGTCCTCTTAGAGCCACCGTTAGTCCACCAGGTCCCCATCAGGCGTTTGGCAGCTTGGAAAGGAGCCAAAGACCCTTCAACAGCAGGCATCCTGTTTACAAGTGTTCTGACTTCCTTTTCTGCCTCAACATCCTGAGAAATGAAACACACGAAGTGGGGCGTAACATCCAGGGCAGAGCGCAGAAGGTGGAGGGTGGGGAGGGAGCATTATCTAGTACCATCTGGGGTACCATCCGCTCTATGGGTGTAATTTCCCATGCCCGGCATCCGGTTTCTCTCTTAGACCTTGGTGGACGGTTGGGACCTGAGTGTGGGAGACAGCCGCGGATGGAGAGGGATGTGGTCACCCCGTAGGTAGGCAGGAGGTGCCAGGAGAGGGCAGCAGTCGCAGCCCTGAGATGCCACATCCCCCTGTTGGGCCACTTCTGGTCCAGAGCAAAGCCATAGTGAAAAAGAAACCGCTACCGAGAGGAGAAGACAAAGAAGAAACTGCCTTCTTGATCTCAAGCAGGTTGCAAACTCTCCAGGGCTGTCCCAGTACGGGGTGAACATCTGGCCTGGTTGGGTGATTTGAAAAATATTTGACTTGATTTCTCCCCAGATGGCTGTGTGCCTAAGCTGCCCTCTTCATAGGAGTTTGCAGAACTTTAGTGGGTGACTGGCAGATTCCTTAGGGTAAGCTCTGTGGTCTAGGGATTAAGGGCTTTGAAAGGCTGAGAGAGGGTGGCAGGCGTTCTTAGGCCTCTGGTTCAGGGTCTTTCCCCTTTTTATGTCTCTGTCTGCCTCGCTCCCAGGATTGTATCTTAATTGAAAAGTTGAGATCCCTTTGGAACTGTCCTGAATTCCTCTCCTTTCCAGAAACACAAAGGTCCCAGTATTCTTGGGGAGACTTGTCTTTCTGCTTTGACTGAAGAGCCTTAAGCTCCCGGTGGCAGAATAAGGGTGTGTTAAAAAAAAAACAAAAAACAAAAAACAAAAAGTTCCCTTCCTGATGTCAAGCAGGTTAAGTGTGTCACCATTTTCATAATGTATTGCTTTTATTAACTGAAATTTCAGAAACAAAGACCTGATTGAGAAGCAGGGGCATTTTTTGGCTGGATTGTTAGAGCCCCAGCTTGGAGACACAGATGCAGGAAGCTCTGAGTTGTGACTGACACACTTAAAAAAAAGGGGGAAGTTTATTTATTTTTTTAAATGCGAGAAGCCATGGTTTCATTACAGAACTTGTTTCTCAAACATTAAAACTTCAGTTGATGAGAAGTGAAGTGTGTTAAGCAAGGATTTGTTGCACGAACACAGGAAAGGGAGGGAGGGAGATCTTTAGGGAGACAACAAGATTTCTCGGGGTACCATGAGGCCACAGAAATCGACAGGTGTTGCTCTGTCCTTTTGTGTGGCACAATACAAAGATACAAAGAAGTTCTAGTTCTTGAATTCTGAAGTCGGATCCTTGCCTTCCAACTCCATTTTTGTATGCCGACCACGTCATTATAATTATAATGATCACTCTATGATAATTTCAATTTGTCATTGCTCTTAGCTCTGTCAGGTTTTTGGTGGTACTATAAACCGTGATCTTTTAAAATGTTCCTGTCTTCACTAGACACCAGAGAAGATACTAACCTTGCCTCAGCCATTCTGGAAAATCCATCCAGACCTCTCCCACACAAGATCCAAGTGCCTGCTTCATCCTCTTCATCAGAATTTGCAGAGCTTTTATTTCTCAGCAACTACCATAGTAGTAACAATCTGCAGATATTCGGTGACCGGATAAGAAGTGATTAGCAATGCAAAAAATTATGGAAAAAATGAGGCTGCCACTCTGACTAGATACATTACACAGCTGCTACAATAGATAACCTAAATTTCATTGATAGCACAGTGTATATTTACTTAACACTCATGTAGCTGTGAAATGTAGGTGTTTCTAGTTAGAACGCAGCTTTCTTCCACGTGGAAATTCAGGGCCATCAGTTTCTTTTATCTTGAGGCTGTGCGACCTCTAATGTCTCCTTGTTACTGTTGTTGTTTTTTCACAAACAGAGAAAGACAAAGGTTTTTGTGAAGACATGTCTGAGCTTGAGTGACCTCAACCTGCAGGGACTTGAAATAGGACTTTGGTTTCTGGCCAGAGATTGAAGTCAGGCTGAGTGTTGAATCCTGGCCATTAGGATTCATTTCCAGAAAATGAATTTCCACAGAGAAACCGAAACTAGTGAAACAAGTGAAACGTTTATTAGGAGGGAAAAGAGTACACGTGCATAGGCACACACTGGCAAGCCCAGAGCGTCAGGTCCTTGTAGTTCGAATCACTTTTATGCGATTTTCTTCTGGGTTTCCTTTGGCCAAACATCTTGCTTTGGCTGATTCTGAGTCCATATTTGGTATATATCAGTGTCCTCCCATGTGTGTACCCACATTTCTTAGCCAAGATGGGTTCTAGTGAAGAGGCCTCTGGACAGGTTGACATTACTCCCTTTTTGATCTACAAAGAGCCTTGCTGCAGGTGTTTTCTTGGAAAGGTCCTCTGGACCTTGAGAATGAGAAAAGTACTATCTCATATCTGGGCAGGGCTCAGCTCCTCCTCCTCTTTATCTTGGGGTATCTATCCACAGAGGACAAAGTCCAGCTGTACTCCTGCCTCATGTACATTTCCAACAGCACAAGAGATGACTCTAAACATGGCCACCTGATGTGAAGAGTCAAGTCATCGGAAAAGACCTTGATTCTGGGAAAGACTGAAGGCAGGAGGAGAAGGGGATGACAGAAGATGAGATGGTTGGATGACATCACTGATTCAACAGACATGAGTCTGTGCAAGCTCCAGGAGATGGTGAAGGACAGGGAAGCCTGGCATGTTGCAGTCCATGGGGTCGCAAAGAGTTGGACATGACTGAGTGACGGAACAACAACATGTACATTTTTGGAAGGTCAGCACCCAGTGACACAGTGACATGATGCTGTTCAGCTGCGAAGTCACGTCCAGCTCTTTGCAACCTCGAGGACTGTAGCACACCGGGATCCTCTATCCTCCATTATCCTCCAGAGTTTGCTCAGATTCATGTTCACTGAGTCAGTGATACTATCTGACCATCTTATCCTCTGGCACCCCTTTCTCCTTTTGCCTTCTGAAAAGACCCATCATCAGGGTCTTTTCCAATGAGTAAGTTCTTCACATAAGGTGGCCACCAAAACCTGACAAAGATGTCACAAAAAAAGNATGGCATCACTGACTCAATGGATGTGAGTCTGAGTGAACTCTGGGAGCTGGTGATGGACAGGGAGGCCTGGTGTGCTGTAATTCATGGGGTCACAAAGAGTCAGACACGACTGAGCGACTGAACTGAACTGAACTGAACTGACCTGAATATCAAGGCTGTGTACTGTCAGCATGATTATTTAGATTCTAGGTAGAGTATACCATGAAAAATGGCAGCCTGTATGAAACAAAAGCTGGACTCAAGATTGCTAGGAGAAATATCAATAACCGCAGATATGCAGATGACACCACCCTTATGGCAGAAACCAAAAAGCCTCTTGATAAAGGTGAAAGAGGAGAGTGAAAAAGTTGGCTAAAAACTCCACATTCAAAAAACTAAGTTCATGGCATGCAGTTCATGGCATCCAGTTCATGGCATCCATTCCATGGCAAATAGATGCGGAAACAATGGAAATAGTGACAGATTTTATTTTTTTGTGCTGGAAAATCACTGAAAATGCTGACTATAGCCTTGAAATTAAGACACTTGCTCCTCGGAAGAAAAACTATTATCAATCTAGACAGCATATTAAAAAGCAGAGACATTACTTTGCTGACAAAAGTCTGTCTACTCAAAGCTTTGGTTTTTCCAGTAGTCATATATGGATATGAGAGTTTGACTACAAAGAAAGCTGAGTGCTGAAGAATTGATGGTTTTGAACTGTGGTATAGGAGAAGACTTTTGTGAGTACCCTGGACAGTAGGGAGATCAAACCAGTCAATGCTAAAGGATATCATCCATGAATATTCATTGGAAGGACTGATGCTGAAGCTGAAATTCCAATACTTTGGCCACCAGATGCAATGAACTGACTCACTGGAAGAAACCCTGATGCTGAGAAAGATAGAAGGCAGGAGGTGGATGGCACGACAGAGGATGAGATGGTTGTGTGGCATCACCAACTTGATGGACATGATTTTGAGTAAATTCTGGGAGTTTGTGATGGACAGGAAAGCCTGGTGTGCTGCAATCCTTGGGGTTGCAAAAGTCAGATATGACTGAGTGGCTGAACTGATTGTAATAAAATTCATTTGTACATTAATAGAAAAAAATTTTAAGTAAATGTTGAGTGTAAGCAAAGTGTGAGGAAAGACGTCCATTTGGAATAGCAAAATCAGTAGTTCTATATACATGTTGGTTAAGTCAAACTGCAAACTGTCTAAACCCGATCTTTGAAAAATGTGAATAAAAACTTCCCAGTGAATACTGGTGGAAAAAATAAAAAATAGTTGAGGCATTTCCAATCCCAAAGAAAGGCAATGCCAAAGAATGCTCAATCTACTGCACAACTGAACTTATCTCACATACTAGTAAAGCTCAAAATTATCCAAGCCAGGCTTCAGTAATACATGAACTGTGAACTTCCAGATGTTCAAGCTGGTTTTACAAAAAGCAGAGGAACCAGAGTTCAAATTACCAACATCCACTGGATCATGGAAAAAGCAAGAGAGTTCCAGAAAAACATCTATTTCTGCTTTATTGACTATGCCAAAGCCTTTGACTGTGTGGATCATAATAAACTGTGGAAAATTCTGAAAGAGATGGGAATACCAGACTTTCTGCCTCTGGAGAAACCTATGTACAGGTCAGGAAGCAACAGTTAGAACTGGACATAGAACAACAGACTGGTTCCAAATAAGAAAAGGAGTACGTCAAAGCTGTATATTGTCACCCTGATTATTTGATTTATATGCAGAGTACATCATGAGAAACACTGGGCTGGAAAAACCACAAGCTGCAATCAAGATTGCTGGGAGAAATATCAGTAACCTCAGATATGCAGAAGACACCACCCTTATGACAGAAAGTGAAGAGGAACTAAAAAGTCTCTTGATGAAAGTGAGGGAGGAGAGTGAAAAAGTTGGCTTAAAGCTCAACATTAAGCAAACTAAGATCATAGCATCTGGTCCCATCACTTCACGGGGAATAAACGGGGAAAAAGTGTCAGACTTTATTTTTGGGGGCCTCCAAAATCACTGCAGCTGATGATTGCAGCCATGAAATTAAAAGATGCTTAATCCTTGGAAGGAAAATTATGACCAACCTAGATAGCATATATTAAAGCAGAGGCATTACATTGCCAACAAAGGTCTGTCTAATCAAGGCTATGGTTTTTCCAGTAGTCATGTATGGATGTGAGAGTTAGACTGTGAAGAGAACTGAGAGCCAAAGAATTGATGCTTTTGGACTGTGGTGTTGAAGAAGACTATTGAGAGTCCCTTGAACTGCAAGAATATCCAATCAGTCCATCCTAAAGGAGATCAGTCCTGGATTCTCATTGGAAGAACTGATGTTGAAGCTGAAACTCCAATACTTTGGCCACCTCATGCGAAGAGTTGACTCAATGGAAAAGACCTTAATGCTGAGAAGGATTGGGGTCAGGAGGAGAAGGGGATGACAGAGGATGACATGACTTGATGGTGTCACCAACTCGATGGACTTGGGTTTTATGTAGACTTCAGCAGTTGGTGATGGACAGGGAGGCCTGGCATGCTGTGATTCATGGGGTTGCAAAGAGTTAGACAAGACTGAGCAACTGAACTGAATTGAACTGAACTGAAGCATTTCCTACTGTAGCTGATGGATATACATATCTAAAAATTCCATATAGCTATAATATGTAATATTATAATTTTTTATGAAGCTCTAAATCTTTGGACACCTGATATGAAGAGTTGACTCATTGGAAAAGACCCTGGTGATGGGAAAGATGAAGCCAATTGGAGAAAGGGAGAGCAGAGGATGAGATGGTTGGAAGGCATCGAGAATTCAATGGATAAGATTTTGAGAAAACTCCTGAAAAGATGAAGACCAGGAAGGCCTGACATGCTTCAGTCCATTAGACTGCAGTGTCAGACATGACTGAGTGACTTAACAAAATTTTATGTGGTTAAAAACCTTCTGGATATGATGCCACAAATAGTCAATATTCTGACATGACATACACATTTGGAAAATTAGTTAAATCTGTCAGTTCATTCAGCTGGTTCAGTTGCTCAGTTGTGTCTGACTTTTTCTGACCCCATGGGCTGCAGCACACCCAGTTTCCCTGTCCATCACCAACTCCTGGAGCTAGCTCAAAAGCATATCTATTAAGTCAGTGATGCCATCCAACCATCTCATCCTCTGTTGTCCCCTTCTCTTCCTGCCTTCAATCTTTCCCAACATCAGAGTGTGTGTGTGTTTTTTTCCCCCCAGTGAGTCAGTTCCTTGGATCAATGGGCCAAAGTTTTGGAGTTTCAGCTTCTGCATCAGTCCTTCCAATGAATTTCCTTTAGAATTGACTGGTTGGACCTCCTTGCAGTCTAAGGGACTGTGAAGAATCTTCTCCAACACCACAGTTCAAAAGCATCAATTCTTTAGCGCTCAGCTTTCTTTATAGTCCAACTCTCACATCCATACATGACTACTGGAAGAAACATAGCTTTGACTAGATGGANAAAAAAAAAAAAAAAAAGGTGGCCACAGTATTGTAGCTTCAGCAACAGTCCTTCCAACGAATGTTCAGGACTGATTTCCTTTAGGATTGACTGGTTTGATTTCATTGCCATCCAAGGGACTCTCAAGAGTCTTATCCAACACCACAGTTCAAATGCATCAGTTCTTTGGCGCTCAGCTTTCTTTATAGTCCAACTCTCACATCCATACATGACTACTGGAAGAAACATAGCTTTGACTAGATGGACCTTTGTTGGCAAAGTAATGTCTCTGCTTTTTAATATGCTGTCTAGGTTGGTCATAGCTTTTCTTCCAAGGAGGAAGCATCTTTGAATTTCATGGCTGCAGTCACCATCTGCAATGATTTTGGAGCCCAAGAAAATAAAGTCTGTCACTGTTTCCATTGTTTCCCCATCTATTTGCCATGAAATAATGGGACTGGATGCCATAATCTTAGATTTTTGAGTGTTGGATTTTAAGCCAGCTTTTTCTCTCACTTTCATCAAGAAGCTCTTTTGCAAAGACAGGTGGAGTCTAAACTGAGAGGTTGCTAGTTTCCTTTCAATTCACATTTCCTGCTTTGCAACTACTGAGAAAAGGTACCACCAAATCCCTTTTTTCAAACAGAAACATGACAACAACAGAGGTGTCTAAGAATCTTAGAGACAGACCCTACCTACAGAGTGAACATGGAGGAGTGGAGATCTGGTAAGGAAAAATTGATAAACTTTGACCAAACAAAACAGGAGTTGGGGAGGGGAGTTCTTATACTACTGATCACTGGCAGCATAATAGAAATTGTGCTTCAGAGGTATCAGTACCTCACAGTTAACCTCCATAGAAGGAGAGATGTTTTGAGGGACTAGAGGTGGGTGAGAGGGCAGGTGTGTAATTGTTATGTTAGTTATTCTGCTACTGGATATGTTACTTAAATATTACTGCACAGTGAATTATGTTATAGGAGGTTAAGAGAAAAATGGTCTGTGGGTTTTGTTTTCAATTAGTCATTGTATTTTCTCCAGGTTGCTGGCTACTTGCATTCTGGCAACTCACATTATGATGTTAAATAACAGATGATTATATCCCAGAGTGATGGCAAACAGACACTAACAACTTTGTAATGCATAAATGAATAAAAGTTACCCATACCTCCTCTATAGCACAGGGAACTCTGCTCAATATTATGTAACAACCTAAGTGGGAAAAGAATTTGAAAAAGAATAAACACATGTGTATGTTAAAAAAAAAATTAACCATGACACCTATGCTGTAGTCTGTTGGAAACTAATAATATATTTGGAATCTGTTATTTGTTAGACACAGAGCTACAAAGACAAATTTTATTTAGACTCTGCCTGCAAGGCTTCATCATCTCAGGGATAGACAAATGAGTTACTACAATTTGATGTGATTTGTACTACAAGGTATTTAATAAAACCTAGGGAATTGGTGATGGCTTTACTTGTGAAGTGACTTTTGATCTGAGCTTTGAATGAGTTGTCACATTTTCTGGAAGAAATATGAGTACAAGTCACAATTTTCTGTTAAAAAAAAATCTAAACAGATATAAAAGTATATTTTCTTACCCTGGGCACAAAACTGTCCTGAAATTTTTCTTTTGGAATTAAGGGTAAATGTGATTTTCAGTGATATCATTAAGTGTTTCAGATGAAATCTATTGAGGCTCATTAGTGTGTTCAAATGACTTTCCCTTTGTCTGTCCCTCTGGCTTTCTCCAGGTTTCCCATGTGGTTCAGTGGGTAAAGAATCTGCCTACAATTTAGGAGATGCAGGTTTGATCACTGGGTGGGGGAAGATCCTCTGGAGTAGGGCATGGCAACCCACCCCAGTATTCTTGCCTGGAGAATCCCATGGACAGTGGAGCCTGATGGTCTACAGACCATGTGGTCACAAAGAGTCAGACATGACTGAAGTGACTGAGCATGCATGCCCTGTCTCTCTCTTGCTTCATGTCTCTCTCTGCCTCATGGGCTCTGGTGTACTTCTGTGTTCTCTCTCTTTTTTCATTCTCTGGACTTTTGACTATAGCACATCTTCAGCTAAGCTTTNGGTCACAAAGAGTCAGACATGACTGAAGTGACTGAGCATGCATGCCCTGTCTCTCTCTTGCTTCATGTCTCTCTCTGCCTCATGGGCTCTGGTGTACTTCTGTGTTCTCTCTCTTTTTTCATTCTCTGGACTTTTGACTATAGCACATCTTCAGCTAAGCTTTATATCATACTATTTAGAATACATTACCAAGGTAGTTTGTATAATGTGTCTTACCAGAAATTTTCAGAAGTGATCATAAAAATGAAATGAGCATCTTTTAAACATAACCATTTTAGTTAAATTAAGGGAGTTCCTGGTGGCTCAGATAGTATAGAGTCTGCCTGCATGTGGGAAACCTAAGTTTGATCCCTGGGTCAGGAAGATTCCCTGGAGAAGGAAATGGCAACCCACTCCAGTATTCTTGTCTGGAAAATCCCCTGGAAGAAGACACCAGTCTCTTCTGTTTCTGGGAGTCTAAAGGCAAGAATACTAGAGTGGGTTGCCATGTCNTTGATCCCTGGGTCAGGAAGATTCCCTGGAGAAGGAAATGGCAACCCACTCCAGTATTCTTGTCTGGAAAATCCCCTGGAAGAAGACACCAGTCTCTTCTGTTTCTGGGAGTCTAAAGGCAAGAATACTAGAGTGGGTTGCCATGTCCTCCTCCAGGGGGCCTTCTGGAACCAGGGATCAAACCTATGTCTCTAATGTGTCCTGCATTGGTGGGTGGGTTCTTTACCACTAGTGTAAATTGGGAACTGAGAATTAATTTCTTATTGTTCTCTAAAGAGACTTTGTTTGATAAAATCATGAATAATTATTGATTTTTAAAAAGTTATCTGCAAAAACTGAGACTATTGGTGTACAGATCCTTTGTAATTTAATTTCTATTTTTAAAAATTTTAATCTTTGGTAATTTAAAAGCAGATGTAGAGTTTGAAAGTAGGAATTGGATCTAAATCTATCCACCAGCAAATTCTTTAGCATTTTTAGTTTATATTAAATTTGGTAATAAAGAGAAAGAACACAGCTTATGCATGTTTGTTCTTCAGTCCAGTAGAAAGAATACTTTTTATAGCTTTTTACTGAACTTCTATTTTCAGCTAAATTTTGCATTTCCTTCTTTCTTCTTCCATTCTCCCCTCTCCCTGAACTTTACTTTTTATCTGGGACAATAAGATATTGAAGTTTCTGAAATACAGGGCTCATGCTTAATGCTTAATGAAAGAAAAAGTTCTTGCCAAATGTTGATGTTTTACTAGCTAAGCCACGTAGGTGAAACTACTTGAGCAGTGCAAAGGTGAAATCTATTTTCTTTTAAATTTAAACTGTCCCTGTAAGTTAAATAACTTTTCTAGGACATGAAACTAAAAGTTAAAACCAGTAGACCAGTAATTATGCTCCAATTAATATAAATAAATAAATTTAAAAAGCAAGCATCATTCAGTTCAGTTCCGTCAATCAGTCGTGTCCGACTCTTTGCAACCCCATAAATCGCAGCACGTCAGGCCTCCTTGTCCATCACCAACTCCGGGAGTTCACCCAAACTCATGTGTATCAAGTCGGTGATGGCATCCAGCCATCTCATCCTCTGCCGTCCCCTTCTCCTCCTGTCCCCAATCCCTCCCAGCATCAGGGTCTTTTCCAATGAGTCAACTCTTCGTATGAGGTGGCCATTGTATTGGAGTTTCAGCCTCAGCATCAGTCCTTCCAATGAACACCCAGGACTGGTCTCCTTTAGGATGGACTGGTTGGATCTCATATATTAATGCATATATATGGAATCTAGAAAAATGGTACTGAAGAAAGTATTTGCAGGGCAGGAATAGAGACACAAGGGAAGGGGAGTAGGACAAACTGAGAGAGTAGCATGGACATATGTACACTACCATCTGCAAAACGGATAGCCAGTGGGAAGCAAGTTGAATATTCAGATTAGCTTATCTAATACTCACATATTAGAGTTTAAAAAGGATCCATTTATCCACTTCCAGTTCTTCTCTGATAATGTAAAATTTAATCCAACCCAAAACAGAATGGCTTCTTTGTTTATCAGATTTTGTATGAGTCCCTGTAACTGAAACAGAAGAAAGGACTGAATATTGAACCTGTTTATCTGTTGCTGGTTTGCATTCTTATGCTCATCCTCTGAAACCCAGTTCGAGTATCACCTCTTCTATGAGGCCTTTCCTGACTCCCTGTTGGAGTTAATTAATCCTTATTTGTGATATTTCTATTTGTTCATTTATATATTAATATATACAAATGTTTATATTTATATTGTTGTATTCATTAAATTGGGCTTCCCTGGTGGCTCAGAGGTTAAAGTGCCTCCCTCCAATGTGGGAGACCCGGGTTCGATCCCTGGGTCGGGAAGATCCCCTGGAGAAGGAAATGGTAACCCACTCCAGTATTCTTGCCTCGAAAATCCCATGGACGGAGAAGCCTGGTAGGCTACAGTCCATGGGGTCGCAAAGAGTCGGACACGACTGAGCAACTTCACTTCACCTCATTCATTAAATTATATTTATTTTGTTTTCATGTCTATTTAGTCTCTCAGATTGTGAGCTTCTTGAAGTCAAGGTTGATATTTTCATCTGCACAGAACCCTTAAGGCTAAAGCACAAAGATCTTGATATGGCTAGAAGTCAGTGCTAAGTTGTATTAAAGTATTTTACTTAATTATTTACCAGTTCTTCCTGATCTTGAATAATCAGCAGGCCAGATTCTCTTGTGGAACAGTCAGTTAGACTATCATTCCAAGGCTTGTAAGCTTCATGAAAATACAAGCATTTATCTCGGATTTGTTGCCAATCCATTGAGCACGTTAACAAAACTGGTCTCTCTAAAGTAAGAAAGGAGGGGAACAATAGAGTAAGAAAGAGGAAGAAGAAATAAATGTTATGTTTCTAACCTGTCCCCGCCCCACTAACACTGACCACACATGCACTAGTCGTCATAAATTCAGGAAAGACGTTGATCATCGCTGTGAGGACAATTATGTATTTAGAATTTAATATAATTGTGAAGCTTTTGAGACCATTGTTCATTCTGCTACTAAGATTTGAAAAATAGTGACCAGTTAAAACACTAACAGACAGAATAACTTGTTCAAGTCCACACAAGCAGATGGTGATAGAGACAAACTCTTTCTAGGATTCCTTAAATTCCTCTCCAGTGCTCTTTCTACTCCATGGACAACAATATCAAAATCATCTAAAAAATACACTTGAAACAATATCCTTGAAAGCAAATAATTCATAAGTTAACGGCAAATACCAGGGAGAAAAATTATTTAAAAAATTCTAATGCTAAATTATATATTTGCCTGTTCAGTTCAACTCAGTTACTCAGTCTTGCCCAACTCTGTGAACCCATGGATTGCAGCATGGGGGTTCCTTGTCCATTACCAACTCCCAGAGCTAGCTCAAACTCATGTCCATCGAGTCAGTGATGCCATCCAACCATCTCAACCTCTGTCATCCCCTTCTCCTTCTGCCTTCAATCTTTCCCAGCATCAGGGTCTTACTTTGGTCAGGGCTCTGTGATGATCTAGAGGAGTGGGATGGGATGGTGGGAGGAGGCTCAAGAGAGAGGGGATATATGTATACTTATAGCTGATTCATGCTGTTGTATAGCAGAAACCAGCACAACATTGTAAAACAACTATCCTTCAATTAGAAATAAATTTTTTTTAAAGTCATTCTTTTGGTATACACTTCTAGTTTTGACAAATACATATAGTTGTGTAGCCACATCACAATCATTATAAAGAACAGTTCCACCCGCACCCACACCTTTGTAAACATTGCTTTCTTCTCTGTCCACCTTTTAATAAAAACTGATCTGTTATCTTTTCTTATACTCTTGCTTTAGAAGAATGTCGAGGGGGTGTGACTTGTTTCACTAAGCATCGTGCATTTGAAATTCATCCATATTGTACCGTGTTATCAATAGCGTAGTGTTCAGTTCAGTTCAGTTCAGTTCAGTCGCTCAGTTGTATCCGACTCTTTGCGACCCCATGAATCGCAGCACGCCAGGCCTCCCTATGCATCACCATCTCCCGGAGTTCACTCAGACTCACGTCCATCGAGTCCATGATGCCATCCAGCCATCTCATCTTCGATCGTCCCCTTCTCCTCCTGCCCCCAATCCCTCTCAGCATCAGAGTCTTTTCCAATGAGTCAACTTTTCGCATGAGGTGGCCAAAGTACTGGAGTTTCAGCTTTAGCATCATTCCTTCCAAAGAAATCCCAGGGTTGATCTCCTTCAGAATGGACTGGTTGGCTCTNGACTCATTGCAAAAGACCCTGATGCTGGGAGGGATTGGGGGCAGGAGGAGAAGGGGACGACAGAGGATGAGATGGCTGGATAGCATCACTGACTCGATGGACATGAATTTGAGTGAACTCCGGGAGTTGTTGATGGACAGGGAGGCCTGGTGTGCTGCGATTCATGGGGTCGCAAAGAGTTGGACACGACTGAGCGACTGAACTGAACTGAAACCTGAGCAGTGGCACCCCACTCCAGTACTCTTGCCTGGAAAATCCCATGGACGGAGGAGCCTGGTAGGCTGCAGTCCATGGGGTCGCGAAGAGTTGGACACGACTGAGTGGCTTCACTTTCACTTTCCTGCATTGGAGAAGGAAATGGCAACCCACTCCAGTGTTCTTGCCTGGAGAATCCTAGGGACGGGGAAGCCTGGTGGGCTGCCGTCTATGGGGTTGCACAGAGTTGGAAACGACTGAAGCGAGTTAGCAGCAGCAGCAGCAGCAGCAGCAAACCTGCTTTTAATCAGTAGTTTACCAGAGGTGTTAATTTGTCCAGTGGATATAAACAATTACCTTAATAAGAAATAGTATTTTAAGAAATGCATTGGTTACCTAGGCAGAGATTAGTTTGGTTTTAGACAATAATAGTAGACAAATATTTTTCTTTGGTGCTAAGAGTTTTTTGTTAACAGTTTCTTCATTGCATGCATTTTAGCTACAGGTTTACACGTTAAAAGACTGTTAATTTTAAAATGGCTGATTGAAATCTAATTTGTGGGCCACTCAAAGTAAGCATGCATCATTTTAAGTATACTCTTAAACCAGTTGTATTTATATAAATGTATGTAATATTTAGCTTTGGTAATTTTAGGTTTTGACTGGTTTTTATATTGATTATTTTTTGTTGTTCCTTTTTCTTCCTGATTTATGGAGATGTAATTGACACTTAGCTCTGTGTAAGTTTAAGGTGTAGTACAGCATAAGGATTTGACGTAAGTCATGAACTGGTGAGTACTTTAAGTTTAGTGAATATCCATCATCTTATATAGATGCAAAATTAAAGAAATAGAAATCTTTTTCCTTGTGGTGAGAACACTTAGGATTTACTTTCTTAACAACTTTCATATATAATATAAAGCACTGTTAATTGTATGTATCACACTGTGTTTGACAGCCCTGGTATCAATAGTTACCTTATGACTAGAAGTTTGTACCTTTTGACCGCCTTCATCCAGTTCTTCCTCCCCTCAAGTCCCCACCTCTGGTAACCGAAACTCGGATCTCTTTTTGTGTGTGTGTGTTTGAAGTAGAATTGCCCCACAACACTCTGTTAGTTTCTGTCACACAGCATAGTGATTCAGTATTTCTGTACATTTCAAAGTAATCCCAGTATGTTTAGATGCCATTCGCCACCATACAAAGACATTACGTAAGTATTGACCACATTCCCCACACTGTACATTCCATATCTGTGGCTCATTTATTTTCCATTAGACATTTGTACGCCTAATCTCCTATACAATAGGGAAAAGACAACTTCTAAAGTAAATGGTGTTGGGAAAACTGGACAACTTCTCACACCATGAACAAAAATAAATTTAAAATGGATTAAAGACTTCTAGATGTAAGAGCTGAAGTCATAAAACTTCTAGAAGAAAACAAAATACAGTGTTTGATATGAGTCTTAGTAATATCTTTTTATGCCTCCTCAGTCAAGGGAAGCAAAAGTAAAAATAAACATTTGCTCTCTTTTTTAGATACTATGATCAGATCTGTTCCATTGAACCCAAATTTCCATTTTCTGAAAACCAGGTAAGTCATTAATTTTAATTTGTTTTAAAGTTACATGGAATAATGGTAAATCACCCATTTCCTCTTACCCATGGTATTTTATTAAAATAAATGGTACCTCTTCACTATCTCTAGGTTTTTATAGCACTTTTAAAATGAAAGACTTTTAAGCCCATCTGTTACGAATCTGCTGCTTTGCAGTGTCTCTTGGGCATTCCATCCATGCTGTTCCTCAGTCACTTCTGTGATCAGGTAGCATTGGATCATCCTGCATTTTTTATCTGTAGGAAGTATGGACCAAGATAATCTGTGATGTCCTTTGCTTTGGTTTTTACAGAATAAAGTAGGAAACTATATGGTTCAGGACGTATTTAATTTCAGTTTATGTGCTTTAAAAATTATTTGCCCAAGTTGCGTTTGTATGTAAACTTGCAAATACTGTTATGATTAGGTGTTACACTGTAGGAATGTCGGTCTTTTTCTTAAAAGATAGATATTGAAAGTGCTGATGATTTCTTGCAGTTTTGTTTGGGAGACTTGTTAAAAGTTTTTAATTGTTGTGACATTTCTAAATTTTAAAATAGTTTGTACAAAATACTTTAAGCATAAAGTTTTTACAAGTCAATTTATGTGGTGAGTTGGTTTAAAATACCCCAGGAGAAAAAGTATGTGTGTGTTGGTGTTTGGATTGGAAAGTGTGGGTAGATGAAGGGGGAAGGGCAGCAGACTGACATGTGTATGGGACTGTTATTGTCTCTCCTTTCAGGTGTATTGAAAATTTCAGCCACAGTTGAAAAATTTTGTATTGGATTGCAATACATAATTTAAAAGAGGCTAAGTTCTTTTTAACCTTCACACTGTGGAATAGTTTAGAGTGAGGTGCAGTTTTTAATTAAGTAAACTTTTTATTGTATAAAACACACACAGAACAGTTAACAAACGGTGTATAGCCTGAGTCGTCACGAAGTGAATATACACGTCTAGCCATCACCCAGATGAAGAAATAAAATTTTATGTCATCCTGGAAATTCTCCTCCTTCAGTGCCTGTTCTGTTCAGGTCATTGTGCATTTGTAAGGACAAGGAAGGCCGTGTTTCCTGGAGAAGATAGTGTGTGTGTGATTACTGCGGTACGGCGACACTGCAGATATTCTGCTGCCTGGATTTTACTTCCAGAAAAGAGCATTTCATGGTTCACAAAAAGGAAAAGGAGTTGGGTGGTTAGAGAAGATAGTGTTTTAGACAGATTGAAGCTTTTGTCCTTTTCTTCACTGTGGCTTTTTTTTGGAAAGAGACTTAATAGTTAATGAGATTCAGGAAGGTAACGTAATTTTCTCCCTCCCCCACTCTTTCTCTCAAGATCTGCTTGACGTTTACGTGGAAGGATGCTTTTGATAAAGGCTCACTTTTTGGAGGATCGGTAAAATTGGGTATGTAATCTTTAAATAAAAACGACAGGAAATTTGTTCTAACTGTTCTGGGTTGTTTTAGTCTCCAGAATTGCTCTCCTAATGACTCTGTAAATAATGAAAATTTTTGTGTTTCGTTTTCTTTTTAACTTCAACTTTTAATGAAGTTTCCAAATACTTGTAGAGAGCCTGCGTCTTACCAGGCACTGTGCTAGTTTTAAAACTGAACAAGGTAGTTGTATTCAGTCTGGTGGGAAGATAGCTGATCATTTTAAAGTATAGTGGGAAGTATACTAATCTCTGAAGAAACTTATGGGCATCTAGACAAGGAAGTAGTTAATTCTGCTCTTGAATGCACGTGATGTTTGAATAAATCCTTGAAAGATGAATTTGTTTTTTCCAGGTAGATAATAATGTTACAGGTAGAATATCATGACCAAAAGTCAGAAGAGTGAAGGCTTTTTTTTATCTACAAGCTTATCATGTTAACCTTTCTGTGTGTTAATTTTCTCATCTCTGAAGTGGGATTATTAAATGAGTGGAATACATGTAAAGTCCTTAGAACAAGGCTCAATAAATATTCGCTACAATGAATAATATTAATATTACATATAACTATAATATATTTAATGTGTATGCATTATATGATATACACTATATAATATTATATAACAGTGTCACATAGTATAAGTTAGCGTATTAATACATATTAATATAATTATTGCTAAGAGTTGAAACTGGGGGGGATTTGGGGATTTTGGAGGTTGAAGCCATTGGTGAGTAGATTGTGAAGAGTTGCAAGTGTGCTATCAATTTGTGTTCTTCCCTTATAGCTTATTACACCTGGGCACTGTGAAAGGGCTTTATACATGTTATCTAACTAAATTCCCTCTCAGCACAGTGAGAAAAGGCACTATTCTTACTAAAACTGGTTTAGAAAGATGAGTGACTTTCTAAGATTTAATGAAACTAGATATGACTCAAAAAGCCTAAATCCAGAGACTAGAGAGAAACAGACCCATTAAACTGGAAGTCGCTCAGTCGTGTCCGACTCTTTGCGACCCCATGGACTGTAGCCTACTAGGCTCTTCTGTCCATGGGATTTTCCAGGCAGTAGTCCTGGAGTGGATTGCCATTTCCTTCTCCAGGGGATCTTCCCAACCCAGGGATGGAACCCGGGTCTCCTGCATTGTAGACAGACGCTTTACCATCTGAGACACCAGGGAAGTCCAACCAGTTGAAGAGGTTAGACCAAGTATTGTGTCTGTGGGTTGGGGAAAGGATGGTTTTGAGAGAGGGTTCAGAGGTGAAACCTGATGGATCTGCTGGCTCTCTGTCAGAAGGAGTTGATGATTGACTTTAAGATTTGTAACTTGGTTTGACCTGTGGATAATTATTCTTTTCAATAGACAGGTCAAGTTTGAGTTTTCTGTGTTATATCTGGGTAGAAATTTCTCTTTGGCATTTAGATGTAATGTATTTAAAACTCAAAGAGGTGGAGATGTAGATTTAGGAAGTTTCCTTAAAAAATAATAAATTTATCTTCTCTGGTAGACTGTAGGTTGGGAAAAGTATGAAAGCCAAACTAGAGAGTATAACTTTCAGGGAAAATAAGAGGAAGAGTTTCCTGGGGGTGAGGTTGAGAAAAGGCTTTCAGATCTTGGAAGAGCCAGGGGAAAATAGAGACGGGATTGAATTCCAGAAGAGTTTCAGAGGTTGTGCAGTCCAGTGGTTCCCAAACCTGGCTGCATGTTGCAGTTACCTGGGGAAAATGTTAGAAATACTGATTGTATTTACAGACAAAGATACAGTATGCCAGATGTGAAAGGAGGACATTGCAGGGTGGGCCACTGGAATTCATCTCTCTGAAAATGCATGCATGTGACTTTGATGTTGAAACATCGTTGACAGAGTTGTGGTGGAGTTCAAAGAAGGTTGTAAAATTTGCTAGCTCAGTCGATAAAGAATCCACCTGCAATGCTGGAGACCTGGGTTCGATCCCTGGGTTGGGAAGATCCCCTGGTGGAGGGCATGGCAACCCACTCCAGTATTCTTGCCTGGAGAATCCCCGTGGACAGAGGAGCCTGGCGGGCTACAGTCCATGGGGCTGCAAAGAGTCGGACACGACTGAGCGACTAGGCACAGCACAACCCAGGAGGAGAAAGAAGTTTCCCTAGGGCAGGCTGAAGTCAGGTTGTGTTGGGTTGAGGAGTGGACCGGAAGTTAGGAAATGCAACATGTGGGTGCTGAACAACTCAGTTCAGAAAATATGCAGTGACGATTTGGGGACAAAGGGATCATTATGCTGAGAGAGAGGCAAGATCAAGAAAAGGACTTCCAGTGGTGCTGTGGCAAGCAGATTCTTTGGCTAGGAATAAGGAGCAGGTATCGATAGAACTAGGAGATGCTTAAGTGAGATAGGTAAAGTTGATGAACCGAGATCCTAGAGGAACTGGGATGGAAAAGAATTGAGCACATATATAAAACAGGAGGCAGAGATCAAGGCATTTCTAGTAGCAGTTATGGGATTAAATGTCCATCAATAATGTTTAGGGTAAATGAAGCATGGGCTGCCCATTCCTTAGAATAACTGTGTAGTTTAAAGTATTAAGAATGATAATACAAATATATATTTGTTGACATGTAGAACTGTGTCCACTGAATATCCAGTAAAGGACATGTTACAGGTGAGAGCTACTATATAACTCGGGGCCCCAGAGTTGGTCTCCTTGAGACACCTTTTGTATAAAACCCAAAGTGATTGCTGCTTCTTGGGTACGAAATTGTCAAAATGGCAGACTACGACCTGGGATGATAATGTTTATGGGAAATATAATAGGCTGGGATATATATTTTGTATATAAAAAGTTTACTTTTATCTGCTGCTTGGAGTATATTTCATTCTTCCTGAAGTCTACTGACTCATATATTGAATGAACTGTTTTCATATTTACACTGTCACTTTCTTGTACGGCTCTGTGTGTACGTTTACAAGTTTTAATTGCTCCACCAAGCCATACATTCTGTGCTTTTATCATAGTCTCAAGATTTTGCAAACTCTCAGTCTCATTTATCTCTCTCAACTCCCCTCTTCCTGAGCGGCTCCTCTGTTCCCTTTGACATCTTCTTTCTTGAGTGTGAGCCGTTTGCTGTCTAAAGCTGCTCTATAACGATTATCCTTTAGGTTAGAGTCACTGTTTTCTGAATATCGTGTGTCCCTCCTTCACTGGAATATATTCTTTGTCTGTTTGTTTTGTTTTTAGTTTTGGCTGTGCTGGGTCCTGCTGTGTGCGGGCCTTTTTATAGCCTGGTGAGTGGGGGCCACTCTAGTCGCGTGCGCCGGCTTCTCCTTGCCGTGGCTTCTCTCACTGTGGCGCACCGGCTCTAGGGTGTGCAGGCTGTAGTAGCTGTGGCCCCCAGGCTTAGTTGCCCCGTGGCATGTGGGATCTTCCCAGACCAGGGATCAAACCTGTGTCCTGTGCATTGGCAGGTGGATTCTTAACCAGTGGACCGCCAGGGAAGTGCCTGGAATATATTCTTAGATGACTGTCTTAGAAACGGTCAAAGAGCTGCATCTCTCCTCGGGTGAAAATGTCTGTGGTTTGTTCTCACATGAATTTGGTTTGAAATACTGGCACCTAGTGCTTAGGTCAAGAAGCTTGACATCATTCTTGAAATGGTTTCAGTTCATTCCCCACAGTCAGTGAATTCACCAGCAGATCCTAGTAGATTTTCTATGAAAGTTATTCAAACTACAGTCACTTCTCAGCACTTCTGCTGTCGCCTCTGTGGTTGGAGCCAGTCACGCCTTGCGCCTGTTGCAGCAGCTGATTGTCCTCATTCCTGGCTTCCGCCAGCGCTGCTTCCCTGCCGCCTGCTGTCCCTGGGTGGGCTGAGTGCACCTCTCTTCAAAACTGTTTACTTCCCACCTCACTCAGAGTAAACGCGAAAGCATTGCAGCAAAACTTGACTCTCTTACCTCCCTGACAACATTGCCTCCCATTTTGTCCCTTGTTTCCCCCTTTTTCAGCTATACTGGCTTGAATATATATTAATATTTGTTGAATTAATTAGAATTATGTTTCTTCTTTGATAATTTCCTCATTTTTTTGTCTCTTCTCTTTGGAATACTGAATTAATTGAGCCTGCTTTTCTGAGCTACTCACTCAAAACTTTCACATTTTCCCTTTCCCTCTTTATGGGCTGCCTAGATATTTTCTAAGCTTTCTTTGGAAAAATCAAAGTTTCATTTCCAGGAGCTTTTTCTTACTCCTGGATTATTCTTTCTTAGTAACATCCTGTACTTGTTTTATGGATGTAGTGTCTTTGAGTCTCTTTTAAGGATGCTCATGAGGATCTTGGAAATGTTGCTTTCTATTACTGGAATTGTTTTTGTTTATTCTGGGTTCAGATTTTCAGTTCACTTTGATCTTAATTTTTTTGTGTGTTCTGCTCCTGGTTATTGTAGATTGTTAATACATTTATCTAAGAAACTAGGTTAGAGTATTCTTGAGTATTCTTGCCTTGAGAACCCCATGAACAGTATGAGAAGGCAAAAAAATATGACACTGAAAGGTGATCTCCTCAGGTCTGCAGGTGCCCAGTATGCTACTGGAGAAGAGTGGAGAAGTAACTCCAGAAAGAAGAAGAGATGGAGCCAAAGCGAAAACAGTGCCCAGTTGTGGCTGTGACTGGTGATGGAAGCAAAGTCCAGTGGTGTAAAGAACAATATTGCATAGGAAAGTTAGGTTCATGAATCAAGGCAAATTGGCAGTGGTCAAATAGGAAATGGCAAGAGTGAATGTTGATGTTTTAGGGATCAGTGAACTAAAATGGACTGGAATGGGTGAATTTAGTTCAAATGGCCATTATATGTCAACAAGAGTCTGAAATGCAGTACTTGGATGCAATCTCAAAGATGACAGAATGATCTCTGGTAGTTTCCAAGGCAAGCTGTACATTATCACAGTAATCCAAGTCTGTGCCCCAACTGCGAATGCCAAAGAAACTGAAGTTGAGTGGTTCTGTGCAAGACCTTCTAGAATTAACACCCCCCACCCTTCTCCAGTGGACCACATTCTGTCAGACCTCTCCACCATGACCTGCCCATCTTTGGTGGCCCCACACAGAATACACAGAAGAACTATACAAAAAAAAAAATAATAATAATAATGATCCAGGTAACCATGATGCTGTGATCACTCACCTATAGCCAAACATCCTAGAATGAGAAGTCAAGTGGGCCCTAAGAAGCATCACTATGAACAAAATTGGGGGAGGTTATAGACTTCCATTTATTTAAAATCCTAAAAGATGATGCTGTGAAAGTGCTGTACTCAATATGCCAGCAAATTTGGAAAGCTCAGCTGAGGCCACAGGACCCAGAAAGGTCAGTTTTCATTCCAATCCCAAAGAAAGATAAACCCAAAGAAAGTACACACTACTTCAAAATATCTCTCATCTCACACACTAGCAAAGTAATGCTTAAAACTCTCCAAGCCAAGCTTTAACAGTATGTGAACTGTGAACTTCCAGATGTTCAAACTGAATTTAGAAAAGACAGAGGAACCAGAGATCAAATTGCCAACATCCGTCAGATAACCAAAAAAGCAAGAGAATACCAGAAAATCTTTCTGTAGATTAATCAAAATAAATGTTAATATAGATCGAGTAAGCAAAAAATAGCCCACTTGCCAAATCTTGCCTAACCTGTTTTTCTGTATAAAGTTTTACTTGAAGAGAGCCACACATGTTTGTTCATCTATTGTGTATGGTGAGCAAAACAGGCTGTTTTCCTGATACAATCACAGAATTGACTAATTGTATTATAGAACATGAAGCCTGAAATACTTAGTATTTGGCCTTTTACAGAAAATGTTTATCAACCCCTATTGTGAATCTACACTAGGCAGCTCAGCTTTTTTAGATAACGGATATGTTCTACATCTGTGATCTTAAGAAATTTGCTACCAACAACATGTGACTACTGAATATTTGACATGTGGTTAGTGTGGCTGAGGAAATGATTGTTAGTTTAGCTAACTCTAAGTTAAATTAAAACAGCCATATGTGGCTAGTGTATATGCTACAAGATAGTGGCTCTAGATGGTCTTCTAGCTGTGGAAACAGTGTAATTTTAGCTAAGCAATTTAAATACAATTTGCCAGTTTTCAAAAATTCAGATTATAAATACATTTGTGCTATTCACAAGTGATCGCATGTTAGAAATTTTAAAATTGAATAAAAGTCCTTGAATATAATAATTAACAGTGGTACATTCATTCAAAGTGTAAGAGAAATAACATTGCTTCCCTGGGTTGGGAAGATCCCCTTGAGGAGGAAACGGCAAGCCACTCTAGTATCTTGTCTGGGAAATTCCATGGACAGAGGAGCCTGGAGGGTTACAGTCCATGTGGTCACAAGAGAATCAGACATGACTTAGTGACTAAACAACAACAAGGTATATTATAGTTAGAACATGGTTCATCATTACTAAGAGAATGGTAGTTTAAAATAATATTTGAGGGTTCTTTTTCAACCATTGAAAAATGAAGGGCCCTGTTATATAGTGAAAACACATGCTTTAGTTTACTGTAAGAGGAGTTAAAAGTTAAGATCTGTGTCTTTTTGCATAAAATCTATGTATCCATTTTGAATATATCCAAGCAATTGCTACCAAGTATATGTACAAGTTATATAAATCACTTTTTCTTTAATGAAATAGTTTCTTTGGGAATATCCTCCATTAAAGATTATCTGACCTACTTTTCTATGCATATATAAGGTTTCAGAAATGAAAGTACTACTCTGACTTGTATCTTTATAAATTGTGGGTGTTAAAGACTGAATTTTAGAAAATGATCTCTATTTGCTACTTTATGAGAAAAAACTAACATTGTTCGATTCACCTCTCTCATTGAATATTGATGGTATGAATGAGGAAATTTAAGTGGAATTTACTTAACTACAATAAAATTTGACACTGAAAATTACATATGATAATGCTCATATATTAAACCTTTACAAATACCTCAGGATATGTTACTGTAAATATGAAAACCATTGTGAAAGAGTATATTTATCTTTGGAAGCACTTATAATGGTGAACAGCTGTATTCTACTATAAAACTGAAAATAATCAAATATTCTTCCATATTAAGTGATTCAAAGCTGACTTATTGCATACTGCAACCCAGAGTATAAGAATGACTTGGATATTTATTGGTATAAAAAGAGAACCCAGGATCTGGAATTAAATACCAAGAGAGATAGATTTGAACAATAGTATATGTTATTTTCAAAGATGTCTGATTTAGTAATAATTTTTACTTTTTTTTTTTTTTTCAGATGGAACACATAAGTTTTATTTGGACTTTCATTTTGTTCAGAGAGCTCAGGGGCCCCACCTCCCCTTTCCAGTTCCCCTTCCCTGTTTCCCCTCCTTAGGGGGACACTCAAGGTACAATGCCTGGAGTCCTTGGCCCCTTGTCCCGCCCCGACACACCCCCTCCCTCCCCTGCGCTGAGGAGGAGGGGCGGGTGAGGAGGTGAGGGGCCTGGAAGAGTTGGATCAGAATGGTACATGCACTGACAGCAGCACCCACTGCCCCTACCCGGGCTGAGGCCTGGGAGAGGCTCACAGTGGAGGAGAGTGGATTCATCGTGGGGCAGAAGGCTCTGGCCTGGGAAGCTCCCCACCTCAGCCCTGGGGACCCCCTGGCCTCCTGCTTACCCGTCCTTCTGAAGGTACGACTCTGAGGTAGACTTCACAGAGAGAATGTTTGTCGCTGGGGTGTGGGAAAGGGGTTAACTCTTTTTAAGTTGATCTCCACAGCACCCTGGGCCCATCCTCAGGTTCTGGCCTGGGAGCCTGGGCTGATGACATCCAACCAGCTATCGGAGGCTGAGTCACACCTGGGCTCCAGGGCACCTGTGGTGTCGGGGCTTGAGTGGGGTCAGGTTGGTGGGATTCGTTAACAACCTGCGCCTTGACACTGGGGGCTCCAGAAGAAGGGCATGGGCCTGGGAGGCAGACACGGATGGTTCTCCGGTCTGAGGGTCATGGTGCCTCAGGGCAGATTCTTGGGGCCAGATGCTCCCAGTCCTTTAGGGTCCTCCCTCTCCTCTCCCACCCTCCCTATTCCCCAGTAAATGCAATATTCACCATTATATTATAGTTTTATTATTATTATTTTAATTTTTAATTATTTTTATAGCATTAAATAATATATCTGTATGTAATCGTACATATGTCAAAACATAATAATCAATTGAAAAGCTTAATTTCTGGTGGCCAATTTTTCTAATTTCTGTCTTGGTTCATTTATATTTAATATGGCAACTTTGTATAGGCATCTGAGTTCTCAGCTTTCACAATACACAAAACAAAGGTGATTTCAACCTGTTTACAAAAAGAATATAGATTATTAAGTATGAATATATAGAAGTACAAATGATAAGTAGTTGGGAGATAACAAAATGAAGAGGTTGAGACGTAGAGGAATAGAGACATCCTCATTTTACAAAGGAAAATGGGCAGGAAGTAATATCTAATGTTGTTAGAACAACAAATGAAACTGCAATAATATATTTATAATGAAAATTAATGGAGAAAGGGAAAATAGAATTATTATTAACTTATAAGGGTGGATTTAACTGTGGGGCATTAAGTATGATAAATTCTTATAATCAATTAGGAAATAAACTGAGAAATCCAGAAAAAATAGAATGAATGATTATTTAAAGTATGAAGAAAAACTAATCTAGAAATTTTAAAATTAACTCATTCCCCAGGAGACATTGACTTAGGCTTATAAAAACAGGTCAGGAGTTATAACTGCCATTTACAGTCATTTTTAGTAGAATCTGGTTATTTAATACGGGGAGTTCCCTGGTTGTCCAGTGGTCAGGACCCCACATTTTCATTGTTGATTGTTTAATACAGCACAGCATTGTTTTCATAAAAACTGTTTAAGTTACATGTTAAAATATGAATAATTAAGCAAACCAAAAGAGCAAGAATAATCTGGAATTTCATAAATTTGATGATTCTTCTTTTTGAAAAGAATCAAAAATGAGGGAAGTAAATGCAGACTTCTTTTTTCCTGTCGTAGGTACTTACCTGTGTTTTTGTTATATATATATTTAGAAATATACAGAATGAAATATCCACTGAAACACTGCTCGTCAGTCATTCAATACTCCAGCCTTATGAAACTAACATTTTAATTGGAAACACAATTGAACAGTTAATTGCATTAAAATTTTTTTTCATTACATTAAAGTTAATTGCATTAAAGTTTGATAATGATATTTGGGAAATTAAAAGACATTTTGGACTTACCTAGCAATAGTGTCTCATGTGGACAAGGCCAGATCAGGGAATATTTATAAGACAAAGCCATTTTTCACACTAAATATCTTAGTAGAGAATTTCTGACTGAGATATCACATGTGTATGACAGAGCATTATATCTGGAAGGCACTGGGTGATTCTAGATTATACAAAGCCAACAAAAACCCTCTTGAAAAGTATTTGATAACCAAAACAAAACTCATCTGTTTGTCAATGGCCTTTAAATATTATCCTTTGTACATTTGTAGGACCATGGTTGGTAAGGCTTCTACTCTGAGAATTTAGAAAAAATGAAATGTAAAACTCATACACATTGCAAATCTGCTGTTTTAAGCACAAGATTATATAAGAGTTAAAAGTACAAAAAATCATGTGACAGTAAGTTGTGGACTTAATATCACACTAACCCCTAGTTGTTTATATATATATATTTTACTAAAAACAAAGTATTCTTCTGTTACTACAAAACAATCTTCAAAATCAGAAAATTAGTATCTATACATTACTACCATCTAATCTTCAGGCTTCATTAAAGTTTTGCCATTTGTAATGCTAATATATTTATAAGAAAACAACTTAGTTCAGAATCATACATAGTAAATAGCTCTTCCTGTTTCCATAATTTCCCTTAAGCATTTTTTAGTCTTTTCTTGTCTGAGCCTGACACTTCTGAAGAGCAGAGGCCATCATTTTATAAATCACCTCTCAATCTGGAATCATCAGATGTTTCCTTGTGATTTGATTCATGAATCGTTGTAAAAAACATCACAGGAGAGACACTGTGTTCTTACCACACATGATGCAGTGACACATGATTTTAATTTGTCCAGTTACTGATGATATTTATCTTAATCACTTGATTAAGGTGATATCTGTCATGTTTCTCTACCATGTTGATATTTTCCCCATTGAAATGAATATGAATTCAGTGGGAGGTTATATTCATATCTTAAACTTTTTCATTCCCAGTCATACTTTCAATGCATTTATTCATTTATTGATGTCTGTATGGTACCTATGGCTTTCTCTTTTACTCCATGTACTAGAATCCTTTGTTATCATTGTTGGTTTTGACATTAAAATTCTTTCAGATAAGGTCAGTGGGAGAACCTCTTGCAAGTTGGCTCTGCTGTTTTTTTGAAATGCTCCCATATGTCTTTGACCACTTTATTTTTGACGACAACAAAGTGTCCTAGATTCATTTTGTACTTTACATGAGCCAACCTTAGACTTAGTCACTTCAATAAGAAGCTTTGGTTTCTTTTAGATGAAAATGACATTTAGAAGTCAAAAACCATAATCTAGATATGATCACTGTACTCTGTGGCCTGTGCTTAGTTATGCTAGGTATGTACCTTTCAAAAAAAATATATATATATATTGCCTACATTCTGAAATATACAGGATAGCCCATTCTCTAAGTTCTGATCTTTAAAGATATAACACTTTTCATTCATCCAGAAATTAAAATTTGCATAACAAAGAATACCATTTATCTTGCTGGAGGTTATAGGAACATTGTGACCAGACTCACACGGACAGATATAAAAACAAAGGATTCCGGCGCTAAGAATGAAACAACCAGGCATACTCTCCCCTTTTAGTATAAAAGAAGCCGGGATTCTAACTTAAAGAAAATGATTCTTTGGAACACTAGTTTGTCATCTTTCCAGTCTGCTGGCCACGTAAAGTCTCTATTCCTTGCTCCAAAGATTCATCTCTTAATTTATTGGTGCATTGTGCAGCAAGCAGTACAAGCTTGGATTCAGAAACACATACAGATATTTACACAGACAATTAAGTCTCTATCATCTATCTAATCTATCCAACTGAACATTGCAAATCTTCACCCTGATGTATAAAATTTAACTCTATAACTTCTAGCTTTCTCCCTTTTTGTATCTGGCTTCTTTATCTATTCCTAAGAAACCTACTTTAATTATCTTTAATATATTTACATATTTTATTAATGCCCTTTATCTACCAACCTTCCATCTCTGCTGCCACCTGTTTTCTGCATAGGTGTCCTCCATTCCCTGCTTGAGCTTGACCTCTATTCTGGGCAGCAGAATGCTGCCCATCCCCAAAGGAATGTCCTTCTTAGTCTATTGGATAATTAGACTTTCATCTCATTAATGTATACATATCATCTCTGTGCGTCTCTAATTGTTACAACAAACTCCAGTTTTGCAAAGCTGCTTCATTTTTTGTTTCAGTTAATAGTTGTGTGTGTGTTCAGTCACTCAGTGGTGTCTGACTCTTTGCAGCCTTGTGGATAGTAGCCTGCCAGGCTCTTCTGCCCATGAAATTTTCCAGGCAAGATACTGGAGTGGGTTGCCATTTCCTACTCCAGGGGATCTTCCCAACCCAGTAACTGAACCTCTTGAGTCTCTTGCATTGACTGACATTCTTTACCACTGGAGAGCCACCTGTGTAGAAATACTTTGTTGAATGCATATTATGCGTGATTAACGCGTTATAGACATCATTGTTCATGTGTCACACTCTAGTGGCAAAGGATTATATTTTAGAATTATATACCAGAAGATACATTCTACAGCATTGTTTTTTTGTTTTTGTTTTACACTAAAATGTTAGCCTTTTCCAATTGAAGAGAATTACTGTGTCATAATATTCAAAAGATCCTTGTATATGTTTATGTACTTTAAAAGCTAGTAGTATTACTTGGTATTTATTCAGGACACACATTTAAGAGTTATTAACATTATAGATTTTGGACTTAAATTAGGCCCTTAAATAGGCCTTTATGCATATGAAAAAAATACACACACTGTTTTAGTGCCTCTGTGTATGGGCATGGGTGTGCAATTAAAATTAAAGCAGATAAGAGATTTACTAAGATTCTGATTCTTTTGAAGAAATAGATTTTGTGAGACTGTAAGTGCTTGCAGAAATCCACTGAACAGAAAATGCACATAACATGTTGGGAAAGAGCATATATATATATATTTTAATCAAGGCATCCTGCTTTAAAATCCTAGCTTTCTTCTGTTTATGAGTATAGGGGAAAACATAACCTAAGCAATCTGTGTTTAAACAGTCATCTACAAAATGTTGATCAAAGAGTGTTTGTCTCACTGAGTTATGGTGAGGATCACATGCATTTCGAGGTATAAAAGATCCTATATAGTATACATTGTGTAATTGTTAGCATATATTGTACATTGTGTAATTGTTAGCTATTATTATTGTAATATAAAATTTTATTTGCTTACAGATGATATTGTTACTGTGTGTTCCTTGGAAATCTAAAATATAGTCTTTTATTAAATGTTCACCTTTCACTGGAAATCTCTGTTTTTGCCTAAAAATATTTGGAAACCAAATTGATCATTCCCAACTAATTTACTTATATATGCTAGGACATATGAAAGTTATCTAATTTGATTTTTTTGCTGTTGTTCTATGTCGCTTGACTGTTTTTAATGAAACTCCCTCCAGCCAATTTGAATAATAAAATCACTAAGTGGTGAATACTTTAGTGAGTTTAGTAAAAGAACACATAACTGGATATCTGGGGAGAACAGCTTGCAGTTGCCAGCAAACTAGCCAGAAGGCACATTTAATGATTTTTGTCAATCCTTCTGCATTTGACAAGTAAAGAATGTCCACTGTTTCATGTTTTTTTTTTTTTTTTCTGCCCACCAAAAGAAGGGTTGTCCACTTTTATTCACACTTTCCCATAGTTATGTAAACACCTGAGCTATAACTATTTGCTCCTCTTCCTGCCCTGCTTGAGCTACTCATCAATATCTGTTTTTGCATTCCCTTCTGTTTTGGAGGACAGTTATCCTTGATTTGAGAAGACTAGTACTGATTCTTAGTATCAAAGGCTATTCCAGCTATCTATATTCTTCAAAGACAATTCAAAGTAACCTTTCATCCCTCTTCCTTGTGGACCATCATTAATACAACTTGCATTTTTAATGTTACAGTCCTGCTGGCCACCACATCTGAAACCGTAGGAGTGACAGTGCATGCAGAACCTTGTCCTACTGTGCTTTTTGCTCCCTGCCTGTGAAACTGAGATCCAATGCTGCAAGTCCTGGAGTTTTGATGCTTCACTTTGAGTGGAAGCTTTGTTGTTTTGGCACCAGAAAAGAAAAACCTAGGGAGAAATGTTAGTTTACAAAGTTGGATAATACTAAAATTAAAAAAAAGAAGAAGAAGAGGAAAATATATGTTGTGAAAACACTCTACGTTAGGAGTCATGGAGTTGCATTCATGTATGTGAATACATGATGAAATCTTTTGGGTATTGTATTTTGTTAAATTCAGGAATTTAGATGTATTATGCTTAACCTACATTATACAGGCTCTTCTTTGCAATATCATTTTAATAACTGGTTAATTGATTTCAGTGCACTGGCAGATATATTGTACTTGATCTATGCAGAAGGAATCATTATCAGAATTAAAGTTATATATGTTCTCACAAAGGCCTTTGAAAGTCCCTGATAAAAAGGATTAACCCTCTTTGAAAAGTATTTGTACATGTTATAGGATTAATTCTCTTTGAAATATATATGTGCATTTTATAACAACCAACAATTAAGAATCCAAATATGAGTTCATCTATGTTTTGCAGATTTAGAGAACTAATTTTGGAAACTGGATGGATTTTCCAAATGAGGTACTAGCAAAAGCAGACAATAGTATAGAAATCAGCTTAAAAAAAAATCTTGATTGTTTTCTGTGGCAGGATGACAGACAGAAGGATTGAAAGCATAAATGAAAAGAGACATACATTTTTCTATACAGAGAGAGATTTTCAAGCCATCAGTTCATTCAGTTCAGTTCAGTCACTCAGTCATGTCTGACTCTGTGCGGTCCCATGGCCTGCAGCATGCCAGGCCTCCCTGTCCATCACCAAGTCCTGGAGTTTACTCAAACTCATGTCCATTGAGTCAGTGATGCCATCCAGCCATCTCATCCTCTGTTGTCCCCTTCTCCTCCTGCCTTCAATATTTCCCAGCATCAGGGTCATTTCCAATGAGTCAGTTCTTCGCATCAGGTGGCCAAAGCCATGTCAATCTCTTAAATAGACTTCCTAATAAACATACACATAGCCGTGCTCAAGTCAAGGTGATCTTTTATGATAAAAAGAAGCAGTATATTATAACCATTAAGAGCAAAATTAAAGTAAAAAAAATAAAATATTCAATAGTAAGAGTGCCATGTTTTGGCACTCTTTGGCAAAATTCAATCCAATTTTTTTTTAAATAATTCTGCCATGTTCATACACTATGCTAGGCACTTATGATGCAACAGTGACTTTTAAAAAAAGAAATCTGTATTTAAAGAATGTACATTCCACTAGGACACTGGGTAAGTTACCTAAATTCTGAATGTTAATCTCTTGGCCTATTAAAAAAGAATAAGTGTATCTCATTTGATGCGCTATCACTAAGTTATGTACAACTCTTTGTGACCTCCTGGATTGTAGTACACCAGCCTCCTCTGTCCATGGGATTTTCCAGTCAAGAATACTGGAGTGGGTTGCTTATCCAACCCCATTGGTAGTCAAAAATAAAACAAATTATTTCCTTGGCCATAGTCAATAATCAATGTCACCTATTATTATTGTCACAACCATCCTCAAAAATTATTATATCTGTCCTTGTCTAATATAGGGAGACACAAGATAATTATTACCTTTGTACAAAATGATGGAAAGGGATTTACATCTCTAAAAAATGATTCTAAAGAAAAAGTATTATTATCATTATTTTTCACTATAGTACATATGGAACCATTTCTAAACATGTTTTCTGCATGGCTAATTTAAAGAACACCCCTAAATGTATTTATTAAAGTTCTGTCTGTGATAGACAACACCAATGAACCATCCAGCCATCTCATCCTCTGTTGTCCCCTTCTCCTCCTGCCTTCAATATTTCCCAGCATCAGGGTCATTTCCAATGAGTCAGTTCTTCGCATCAGGTGGCCAAAGCCATGTCAATCTCTTAAATAGACTTCCTAATAAACATACACATAGCCGTGCTCAAGTCAAGGTGATCTTTTATGATAAAAAGAAGCAGTATATTATAACCATTAAGAGCAAAATTAAAGTAAAAAAAATAAAATATTCAATAGTAAGAGTGCCATGTTTTGGCACTCTTTGGCAAAATTCAATCCAATTTTTTTTTTTAAATAATTCTGCCATGTTCATACACTATGCTAGGCACTTATGATGCAACAGTGACTTTTTAAAAAAGAAATCTGTATTTAAAGAATGTACATTCCACTAGGACACTGGGTAAGTTACCTAAATTCTGAATGTTAATCTCTTGGCCTATTAAAAAAGAATAAGTGTATCTCATTTGATGCGCTATCACTAAGTTATGTACAACTCTTTGTGACCTCCTGGATTGTAGTACACCAGCCTCCTCTGTCCATGGGATTTTCCAGTCAAGAATACTGGAGTGGGTTGCTTATCCAACCCCATTGGTAGTCAAAAATAAAACAAATTATTTCCTTGGCCATAGTCAATAATCAATGTCACCTATTATTATTGTCACAACCATCCTCAAAAATTATTATATCTGTCCTTGTCTAATATAGGGAGACACAAGATAATTATTACCTTTGTACAAAATGATGGAAAGGGATTTACATCTCTAAAAAATGATTCTAAAGAAAAAGTATTATTATCATTATTTTTCACTATAGTACATATGGAACCATTTCTAAACATGTTTTCTGCATGGCTAATTTAAAGAACACCCCTAAATGTATTTATTAAAGTTCTGTCTGTGATAGACAACACCAATGATTATTTTTGAAAAGATATATGCACAGGAATTTTTCAGCCCAATGTTTTTTTAAGTTGATCTATAATTTGATGATATCATTTGACATTTGCTATTTTTCCAAAAGCAATTGTGTGCTTTCAGAATTGAAATCTACCCAGTATCCTCTAACCACCCAATTGTAAATTAGTTAACTCATTCAAGATAATTTGGTTTTTAAGTGCCTTATACTATCTTAGTAGAAGCATACAAAATTCATTAAAATACGGTTGTGTCCTTGAAATATAAATAGTACAGCTGAGGAAACAGGTAGGTGTTTATATTGCTTCAATTCTATGAAAGAAATTATTATTTTGAAAAGATCCATTCTGCCACCTTACCTACATCTCCTTTGACATGCCCACATCATCCACTGCAGGAACTAGATAAGTCACCAACACTGCCTGAATTTCAAGGATAGATTGAGGCTGGCTTACTCTTCCAATCAGCTTTGAATACTCTTTCTCAGTGATTGGTCTTATATGGCTTCATATCTTAACTATTTACTTTTGTTTAGTGGAATTTATTGAATTTATTTTGGATTGTAAGACTTATGTCTGGTTTTGCACTGCTTTATGTAACTCACAGGACTGGAAAAGGTCAGTTTTCATTCCAATTCCCAAGAAAGGCAATGCCAAAGAGTGCACAAACTACCGCACAATTGCACTCATCTCACACGCTAGTAAAGTAATGCTCAAAATTCTCCAAGCCAGGCTTCAGTAATATGTGAACCGTGAACTCTCTGATGTTCAAGCTGGTTTTAGAACAGGCAGAGGAACCAGAGATCAAATTGCCAACATCTGCTGGATCATGGAAAAAGCAAGAGAGTTCCAGAAAAACATCTATTTCTGCTTTATTGACTATGCCAAAGCCTTTGACTGTGTGGATCACAAGAAACTGTGGAAAATTCTGAAAGAGATGGGAATACCAGACCACCTAACCTGCCTCTTGAGAAATCTGTATGCAGGTCAGGAAGCAACAGTTAGAACTGGACATGGAACAACAGACTG
>SJYX01009657.1:340447-381867 GCA_006410675.1 Oreotragus oreotragus | reverse complement strand
AAAAACTCACTTGAAATAGTTTATAATGTCTCCTAAGTGTGTGTATGTCTCTGTGTGTGTGTGTGTGTGTAAGCATGAATGCAATATATGTAAGTATATATATCTCAGTATAGTTTATGATGTTCTAAAAGAAAGTAAATATTCTAATAGAAATAATCGTGAAAATTTTCATGTCAGATGTATGTTTCATTTTATATAAAACATATTTAACTCTAATGCTGTATACAGGGAATTTTAGCTTTTAAAAGACCAACTAAAAGCAACCAAAGGAATATGTCCTCAATGTGTAGAGGTGATTTCGATAAGAGAATATATGGCACATTAGGAGATGGATCTAGAAATACACCAGGTGAAAGAGAGGCAGATTAAATCAAAATACTCTTATCCAGTTTATATTTTGCAATTAGAATTACTACTGATTTTTAATGATGTTGAGGTTAAGATTTCATTTAAATATAGTATTTTTAATATCACAGTCCACTGAAAATTCTATAACATTTCTACAATTTATCCATGGAGGAAACACAAAAAAACAGAATACCTTTGTTTGAAAAATATATACATTTTTTTTCTGTTGCAGGAAATAGAGGTGAAGTGTTGCAATTGGCCAATTTCTACAAGGTGAGATGGAGATCATCAGTGACATAAAACTGCTATGCCTCAAAAAGCAAAATATACCCCTTAATAAGTTAATTCTCGACAGGAACATGGCTTATTCATATTAGATAAAAGGAATGTTAAAACAAACACTCCCATCTGTGTATGTTTCCAAGTATATCACAAATAGAGATATATATTTTTGTATCTGATGTGCATTTTCTTTTGGGCACTTTGCCTCTGTCCCTAAGAGCCCAGAGCTATTGTTAAATTCCAGAAAGCATGCTGTGTTTGATAGATTTTACAATTCAAGCTTCACTTTTAATATGACTGAAACCCTTCCCTGACTGATCTGTCTCCTTGTGTAACTCATTATATCCCCATTCTAATCTGAGATTGGATATAGGTGATTGCAAAAGAGATGAGTAGTTATTGAGTCAATAGCTATTTGCTGCAGTGCAGTGCACTTGATTTTTAGCCATTATATAATTATTTTTTTTAATTTACACAGCATCACATTACTAAATGTTTAAATGCAAATGAAACCATTTGAAAAATAGTAAAATAACTGAATTGAGTCAAGACCTTCTATTTCCTTTTATGACAGTTAAGTTTGTGGATCTTAAGGTAACAGCATTTCAAAGGTATAATTAGTTCACCCATTCAGTTGTATCAGAATTTTTGAGACCCCGTGGACTGCAGCATGCCAGGATTCCTTGTCCATCACTAACTCCCAGAGCTTGCTCAAACTCATGTCCATTGAGTCGATGATGCCATCAAACCATCTCATCCTCTGTCGTCTCCTTCTCCTCCTGCCTTCAATCTTTCCCAGCGTCAGGGTATTTTCCAATCAGTCAGTTCTTCGCATCAGGTAGTCAAAGTATTGGAGTTTCAGCTTCAGGATCAGTCCTTCCAATGAATGTTAAGAACTGATTTCCTTTAGGACTGACTGGTTGGATCTCCTTGCAGTCCAAGGGACTCTCAAGAGCCTTCTTCAACACCACAGTTCAAAAGCATCAATTCTTTGGTGCTCAGCTTCCTTTATGGTCCAACTCTCATGTCCATACCTGACTACTGGAAAAAAAATCATAGCTTTGACTAGATGAACACTTGTTGGCAAAGTAATGCCTCTACTTTTTAATATTCTATTTAGGTTTGTCATAGCTTTTCTCCCAAGGAGCAAGATTCTTTTAATTTCATGGCTACAGACACCATCTGCAGTGATTTTGGAGCTCCCCAAAATAAAGTCTGTCACTGTTTCCATTGTTTCCCCATCTTTTTGCCATGAAGTGATCAGTCTGGATGTCATGATCTTGATTCCAGCTTGTGCTTCATCAAGCCTGATATATTGCATAATGTATTCTACATATAAGTTAAATAAGCAGGGGGACAATATAAAGTCTTGACACACTCCTTTCCCAATTTAAACCAGTCTGTTGCTCCATGTCCGGTTCAAATGGTTGCTTCTTAATCTGCATACAGGTTTCTCAGGGGAAAGAGCAGGTGGTCTGGTATTCCCATTTCTTGAGGAATTTTCCACAGTTTGTTGTGATCCACATAGTCAAAGGTGTTAGCATAGTCAATGAAGCAGAAGTAGATGTTTTTTATGGAATTCTCTCGCTTTCTATTATCCATATCTAAATAAGAGTTGAAAAGAAAGCTCAGTGTTAACTCTTCTTACTAATGTCTTTGTACTAATCCATATTCTTTATTTATTTGCTATCAGCCTTTTGCAAGATCTAGGAAAGAAATAACAGGAATCAGCTATTATGTGAAGACCCTTTAGCATTTCATTATCTGTTTTCCATACTTTTCATCATTTGTGACTTAAAGGTATGCATCATTTAAGTTGTAGTGTTTAGAGTATATAGAAATTCAAAGATAAGGTGTCCGTATGTGTGTGGATTTATCTCTGGGCTTTCTATTTTGTTCCATTGATCTATATTTCTGTCTTTGTGCCAGTACCATACTGTCTTGATGACTGTGGCTTTGTAGTAGAGCCTGAAGTCAGGTAAGTTTATTCCTCCAGTTCCATTCTTCTTTCTCAAAATTGCTTTGACTATTCAAGGTTTTTTGTATTTCCATACAAATCTTGAAATTACTTGTTCTAGTTCTGTGAAAAATACTGCTGGTAGCTTGATAGGGATTACATTGAATCTGTAGATTGCTTTGGGTAATATTTTCATTTTCACTACATATAAAACAAACTAAACTTTTAGATGAACTTGAGACCATGAATCCTATTGTTTCAGTTGCTCAGAAGCTCCTAGTATCTATATGGTAAATAGATTACAGTTGAAAAATGAGCTTCAATGTATGTCACAATGATGACAAGGGGTTAATTTTCATTTCAGCTAATAATAATAATTTTTTTTTAATCCACACAACATGATTTCTAACAAATTCTGGGCAGTGTGCCAGGTTTAGAGAATCAGACATGAAAGACAGAGGCACTTTCCCTGGTATATGGAATATGTTGTGTGGATTTTGAATTTCTAATCCGTGTAGAAGAATATTCTCCAAGTATTTCATTTTCTAACTTTATCTGAGAGAAGTGGGGCATTTATTTAATCAAGGCAGGGATATAGGTCTTCTCAGAACACTTGTGAATCACTGAAGCCACTACAGAGCTGAGTTTCACATTTTAGAATAGATAATAAGGTTTTTCCTCATAATAGGTGATTGAAACTTACTTTAAGAAAGATTTTTTTTTCAGTTAAAAATTCTCAGTATACAATGTAACTTTTCTCAGATTATGACAGTTATTTTCCAGCCATACTTATTATTGCAACACAATTCATGAAATTCAAGAAATATTAAGTCAATCTGCAAACATGTTTAATTATTAGCAAAATATATATTTGAAAGTATTTAATTTTTTCTTATCTATGAAGTATAACAGGTCTTCCCAGGTGATGTAAGTGATAAAGAATGTGTCTGCAAATGTAAGAGACAAGAGTTCAATCCCTGAGTCTAGAAGATCCCCTGTAGGAGGGCATGGCAACACACTCCACTGTTTTTGCCATGGATATGGGAGCCTGGTAGGCTACAGTCTTTAGGGTCACAAAAAGTCAGACACAACTAAAGTCACATAGCACACACTCATGCATGAAATATAACAATCTCAATTAAGACTTTGATGGATAGAGGATTTTGTCAGTTAGATCTATTTGGAACTCTGTTTCTGCTACTTAATAGTGATTTTGAGAAACTGACTTTTCTGTTCTAAAATAAATTCTGTTATTTGTCAGTAAAGGATCATAATTATACATAGATCAAAATATTACTTAAATTTTTTTCTTTTTTCTTTTTAAAATACAAATGTATTTATTTTAATTGGAGGTTACTTATTATAAACTATTCTATTTTAAAAAGAATGCATATAAACATAACATACAGTGTGTATTTATTATATAGGGGTANCAGGAGCCCCACCTGGAGCTGCTGGAGTTGGCAGATGCAGGGGGGAGACAGGAGCCTGGGCTCCTAGGAGCCCACAGGAAGCCCTGGGTGGAAGCTGTCAAAGGCTGCATTATCTGCCTGGAATTGCTAGAGTACACAGGAGCTGGGATGAGGCAGGGGGTGGGTGTACCTGGTGCTCCTTGGCTCTGGGGAAGGTATTTTAATGTGCAGATAATTTTCAAATTGATATTTCTACTGGGAGGAGAGTGGATGTAACTTCTTGAAACATTTTCACTTCTTTCTAATCTCTTTGCCTTTTTAACTTTTGCCTTATTTACTTTTCTTGCCTTACTGGCACTCATAGAAACCCTAGTAAAATGTTAAATTGGATTGGTGAGAACAGGCATCCTTGCCTTGTTCCTGACCTTTCGAAGAAGGCCTTCACTTTTTCACCATTAAGTATTGTGTTAGCTGCACTATTTCTATGAAAAGTGAAAGTTCAGTTCTGTTGGGCTTTGTTATTTTGGATGGCTGTTACGTTTTTCCATATTTTGTGTCATACTTACCGACATGATCATATCCATTTCTCTTCTCTTATTCTGTTAATATGATGAATTACAGTGATTAATTTTCTAATGCTCTTCTCAGAACTTCTATTTGTTACTTATGGAGGTAAATCTGGATTGTTTATATGTTTCGTTTCATTCTGATTTCCACTCTTTTCGTTTCTTACTCTCTTATTAGCTCTTCTTCCAATAACTGGGAGACTCTCCAGGGGAAAAAGCTTCAGTTTCTCTTCTCTCTAGTCACTTTTGGGCTGTGGTCATCTCTCCTGGACATGGACCTTTTGTGAGAGAGTTTGGCAATAGGGGAGGTGAGGTACAGCTGACTTTACATGTTGATTCTGTGATAAATTTAAGTTTTTCTTTCTAATACCTCCATGAGATTGAGATTATGACATTTGTATTTACAGATAAAGATCTTCAAAAGAAATGCCTAGCAATTATATCTCCTGTTACACCTCCCAAGCTTTGCTGCTTCATCCTGATTATCTTTATACTTGTAGCTCTAAATGTGGTGACACTTTCCACTCTTGTGGCAGGTGAGTTACCTGTTCTCCAAACCGTACCATGTTCTTTGCACATTCACATTGTCAATAAATATTTACTGAGCTCCATTATGTGCCAGGGTGTGTGAAATGCTTGAGGTGTATCAGTGGACAAAACACTCCTATTCTATTAATAGCAGGAAGATGCAGATGTTATAATATAGGGTAACATATTGAGTTGAATGTAACTGTCCAGGGCAAGCCTCCTTGAGAAAACGACTTTTCAGCAAACTTGAAGGAGATGAAGAAGCGATTGGGTTTGTGGGAAAGCATTCCAGATGGCAGGAACAAGTGGAATGAAAGGAGGAATCTCCTGGTAGGTTTGAGGAACAGCACAGAGGCTTCTACAGCTGAAGTAAGGTGAGAATGAGGAAGAGTAACGGGCTGGGGGTCAGGGAGGTCACAGCCTAATGAGTCAGGTAAAAACTCTGGCTTTAATCTGAGTGCAGTAGGAGGTGTCAGGAAAAGGGAAATTGTAGGAGAGGAATGCCATGATCTGAATTTCATTGTAGAATAATATTTTGACTGTTACATTGAGAACCATGTAATGTGTATATTTATTAACATAATAGTTTTCATAGAACATTCTATTCTAAGGCAAATCCTCAATATACTAAAATCGCTTGGGAAAAGCAACTGCCACTAGTTTGTACTCAGCAAGTGATCACAGATCTCAATATTCCATTTTCCCAGATTTTCCCAGAAACCAAAAAGAAAAAACGAACTCAAAAGAGTTGTTGTTTTGCCAAGCAGTGAAGTGAAGTGCAATCACATTTCCAAGTATTGAGTAACGGTTGGTGTTTTATAAATGACTAAGGCTGATAGCATTCTAAGAGGCATTATAAATGCACTTGAGAATATGTTCCTGGAAGTAAAATGAGAGAAAATTATGTAATTGATGGTGCCAAAATACATAAAAAGGAAAGCCATTCATTTGAAAAAACAAACAAATTTGGGCTTGGAAAACATTTCTAAGAGTCTGTCTACCTATAGAAAATAGCCCCTGTTCAGATTTTGAGAAGAGCAAAAGATTATTAGCCAAGGCCATAAACGTACAAGTCTAGCTGTTCTTTGGCATGCTTTTCTTCAGACCCCACATTTTGGAATTTAGTTATACTGTACCTACATCTACACGTGCACACATGTATGTATGTATATATTAATACATACATACGTAAAAAAAGACTAACATCAGGATGGTAAGTGGAAAAATAGATAAAAGGGATGAGAAAATTTATATGTTATGCTTCACTGTGTCTGTCTAATTTTTAGTGAGTAGCAGAAAGCCAGACTCACACATTCTGTATGTCACCTGCCCAGAAGGATAGATTGGATTTGGGAGTAAGTGTTTTTATTTTCCTGAAGACTCCAAGAATTGTACATTCGGTCAGACATCCTGTACTTCACCGGGACCTGTTCTTGCTCAGTTTAAAACGGAGGAGGAGCTGGTAAGGAATATTTTTGGATCATGTTCTTTGTTAAATGCTTAGCCCGCAAGAAGGATATAGGCTGCACAGGGTGACAGCTGAAAGAAGAGGAAGGTTCCCATTCCAGGCAGACTTCTTGGAGTGCATATTAGTGCCTGCTATTTCTTGGCTATGTTCTCTGCCTGGAACCCTGTGAGACGATTTGGACACATTCTCTCATGTAATCCTCTTAGTTGACCTTCAAATTAGATATATTGTTCCCATTGTAAAAAAGAAGTATGGTGATCATGTAATTTATCATCCAAGTTGGGACATTTGGGGGAGTGAAAGTGACAATATTATGTTGGAACCACAGGCATAACCTGGGACTTTCCCAGTCAAATTGAGATGTGTGATCACTTTAACATAATTTAGGATCAGAGAGAGACATTTGAGTGACTTAAGCTGAGAACTGGGGACTAGTCTTCTCCCTTCAGTATCTAAGCTTCTCAGTCTTACCAGGCTGTCATCCAAAGAGAGAAGGCTGAGGGGAAGAGGACTCAAGGGTAAAATGAAGGAGACATGTGTTTTTGCTTTCTGTGTTTTATAATAGAACTTTCTGAAAAGATACAAAGGCCCTTTTGACCATTGGATTGGCCTTAGCAGAGAATCATCACATCATGCTTGGAAGTGGACAGACAACTCTAAATATAATGCCTCGTAAGTTTTTAGGCTGCCTTCTATTCTATAGTGTGAACTGTATATATGGGAATGTAAATTTAATATCATGGGAGGTTTCCTGCACTATGATGTAAGAAATAGAAATCCTTTGTATGCTCTTCTGTTTATTAGCAGTGCCTTTGGGAAAAGTTTACATATCGTGTTTTCAATTGAAATCTTTAGCATGAGGATGACATTAGACATAGTTCTGCATTCACCCACTGACTTAAGCTGTGCTGAAATCCATATTTAGAATGTAGAGAGAACAGGTGAGGTACTCTGGGGTCCTATAGTCTTAGAAAGCCACTGAAGAATTGGTATCCACAGACCCTCAGTCCACTCTGCCAGCTGCTGTGTTTATTCCTAAAAAGAATGTTGTCAGGGACCCAGAGGGAATCCCTCCTGTGATAATTTATCCCTGGAAGAAAGTAACACATCCTGGGTTCTGAACACTTCAGTGGAGAGGTATTAACTGTAACCATTACACTGGAGCAGACAGAATAAAAAGGGGCAATAGCTTCCCTCAATCAAAGCTAAGCCCATTTAAGAACTTACTAGTAAGTACATAATTTTATTTTCACACGTTTATGAAACAGGTCAGGAGAACACTGGAAATTATCTTCATTGAAGGCCAATGAAAATAATTAATAAATCATCAAAAATAAAAGAATAGAAAAGAGTTTTATTTGAGCCAAGCTGAGGACTAGCCTGGAAGCCCACATCCCAGATCACTCAGAAACTGCTTCAGAGAAACAGGGTTTCTAGCCCAGTTTTATGTTTTGTCAGAAGAGAGAACATTATATAAGTCAGGGTCACATTCCTTCAAGATTTCAGGGATATTTCTTTTTTGTAATATAAATTTATTTAATTGGAGGTTAATTACTTCACAATATTGTATTGGTTTTGCCATACATCAACATGAACCCAAATGAAAAAAGTAGACCAGCACATACAGAGCAGGTCAGTACAGCCTTGGCACCTGGGAAGGGAGTCTTATCGTTGAAGGAGGATCAGCACTAGTGTCCCCAGAAAAGAGACATTTAATCTTTATTTTTAACATGGACTTTTTAACTTCTGATCAGTGTGCCCTTTTCTTTAGTCATTAAAGCAAAAGTACAGTATATGTTTGATACGCCACAAACAGGCATTATAGATGGCCTAAAATTCAAGTTTACTCATGTATAAGCCAGAATGACTTCCCTATACTTCAATCTATGAAAATTTCTTTTATCTCCACCCATGGCAGCAGTTCACTTGGCCGCAACAGCAAACACTAAATAACTAGTCAACAACATAACTGGATTTGGGATGGGTGATGATAATCTTCTGATATTCAAATAGGGAGTTTGAGAGTATATAAGGAACTAAATACAAAAAATGATGATGTATATATATTATACTAAGAAGCCATATGAAGACAGATTTTCACTTTTCTCTGGTTCACATTAAAAATACCTGGAGTAGGGGTGTGGAAGAATATGAGGAGGAAGGAATGCAGATGTCCAGCCTATGCTTTTTAATATTTTTGTGTTTGGTTTTAAGGTTGTCATCAGAGGAGTTGGGGAATATGCCTATCTGAGTCAGACTGGAGTTAGTAGTGCCAAGGAATACAGATTTAGACACTGGATTTGCAGCAAGACAAATGGTAATGCCTCCATATCCTTAAATACTTCAAGACCTTTTTAGGGAATTTCACACACCATTTCCAAGAGATACATTATAAATTACTATATACAGTTGCTGCTTTACTGCTTGATCTGCCAAAAATTTATAATCAAAATTCATTTATAATATTTGCTAACAGCAAAGAAGTAAGCTATTCTTGAATGATATAGGGATTTGGAAGAGCATAACTCTAAGTGTTAAATATTGTATGTGCTAAGTTGCTTCAGTCGTGTCTGACTCTTTGTGACCCTATGGACAGTAGCCCACCAGGCTCTTCTGTCCATGGGATTCTCCAGGCAAGAATTCTAGAGTAGGTTTCCATGTCCTTCTCCAGGGGTTGAATAATATAAGTTGATACTTATATTTGAACCTGATAATTGTGAATGGATAGAGAAGCCTGACGTTCTGCTGTCCATGGGGTCACAAAGATTTGGACATGACTTAGCGACCAAACAAAAAAATATGAATGAATTCCTCTTTTATTACACAGACAGCACTTTTCTTTGCACACATGGGACCATAAGAATGACTATGATAGCTGAAACCATGCAAAATGATAATGAGAAATTTATAACTGGCTAACATATTCAAAATTCTCTTACTATCAGTTACAAATATATAGGGAAAATTTTCAAAAGCACTAAGACTAAGGACTCCCTGGTGGTCCAGTGGCTAAGACTCCATGCTCCCAATGCAAGGGGTCTGGGTTTGACCCCTGGTCAAGGAACTAGATCCCACATGCCACAACTAGAAGGTCCCATGTGCCACAACTAAAGATTCCCACATGCTGTACAACAAAGTAAATCAGCTGTACAGCACATGAAATCTTTAGTTGCACCATGTGGGATTATACTCCAATGGAAAAACAACAACAACAACAACAACAACAACTCTTTACCACAAAAAAAGAAGAAAAAAGAAAAAAAATCACAGAAATTGGCAAAAAAGAAAAAAAAGATTCCACATGCTGCAAGGAAAATTGAAGATCCCATGTGCCATGACTAGCATGTGGTACAGCCAGATAAATTTGTAAAAAATTACCAGGACTAACATTTCTTTTAGATTTTGTATTTTAAAACAGTAGAATTAGAAACACTGAAAAAAAGCTTTTTACACTTATTTTCAGTATTTATGTTTTTAATTACAGCATGCTAAATAAATGTATATAAATATCAATTTTTTATGTAACTTTACTAGATTTAAAACATCCTGCTTTTATCCCACTTAAATCGCAAATAGTTAAATACTTCTACTAATGAAGGCTGTGATACCCAAAGCTCAGCACTGTTACATACTATTGAGTTTTAAGAAACAAAATGTTTTAAATTTTTACAGCATTAGCTACACTGTACTGATGAGTCCCCAAAAGGATGAAATAGCAATTTATAATGCATTCTCTCTTTCTGTGTTATGGGGTTGGCCAAAAAATTTCTTCCAGTTTTTCCATAAGATCTTATGGAATGGAAAAACGTGAATGAACTTTTTGGCCCATCCAATACTTCCATTTCTCCCATCTCACTTGTATATTTCTCAGTTTCTTCTTTTGTAAAAAAATTTCGATTTACAACTATAATAAAAATTGTATTAATTTCAGGTATACAGCAGAGTGAATTAGCTATGCATGTACATGTGTGCACTCTTTTATAGACTATTTCCCCTATAGGAATTCACACATTATAGGGTAATGTTCCCTGTGCAATATAGTATGTCCTTAACAGTTATCTTTTTTGTAGGGAGTTGTGTGTATATATCAGTCTCAATCTCCAGTTTATCCCTCTCCACTTCTTTACCACCAGGTAACCAGAAGTTTGATTTCTACACCTGTGACTCTATTTCTGTTTTGTAGATCAGTTCATTTGTACCGTTTTTAAGATTCCATGTATAGGCGATATCGTATGTTTGTCTTAACAGTTCCTTCTTGAAGTCTCCGACTTTTTACAACCCCATGGACTGCAGAACTGGAGAGGAAAATGGCAACGCACTTCATTATTCTTGCCTGGAGAATCCCATGGACAGAGGAGCCTGATGGGGTCGCAAAGAGTTGGGCACGACTGTAATCACTTGGCTTGGCATGGCAGAGACTGCAGAACATGAGGCTTTGTAATTCTTGTAATTCTATGCAATTTTGACAGTATTTAGGTTTGTATTTATTTTTATATATTGTAAAACTGGAGAGGAAAATGGCAACGCACTTCATTATTCTTGCCTGGAGAATCCCATGGACAGAGGAGCCTGATGGGATTGCAAAGAGTTGGGCACGACTGTAATCACTTGGCTTGGCATGGCAGAGACTGCAGAACATGAGGCTTTGTAATTCTTGTAATTCTATGCAATTTTGACAGTATTTAGGTTTGTATTTATTTTTATATATTGTATACTTATATTTTTATACAATATACAAAAAATACTCTTGAGAGTCCCTTGGACTGCAAGGAGATCCAACCACTCCATCCTAAAGGAGATCAGCCTTGGGATTTCTTTGGAAGGAATGATGCTAAAGCTGAAATTCCAGTACTTTGGCCACNGAGACTCTCCAGGGGAAAAAGCTTCAGTTTCTCTTCTCTCTAGTCACTTTTGGGCTGTGGTCATCTCTCCTGGACATGGACCTTTTGTGAGAGAGTTTGGCAATAGGGGAGGTGAGGTACAGCTGACTTTACATGTTGATTCTGTGATAAATTTAAGTTTTTCTTTCTAATACCTCCATGAGATTGAGATTATGACATTTGTATTTACAGATAAAGATCTTCAAAAGAAATGCCTAGCAATTATATCTCCTGTTACACCTCCCAAGCTTTGCTGCTTCATCCTGATTATCTTTATACTTGTAGCTCTAAATGTGGTGACACTTTCCACTCTTGTGGCAGGTGAGTTACCTGTTCTCCAAACCGTACCATGTTCTTTGCACATTCACATTGTCAATAAATATTTACTGAGCTCCATTATGTGCCAGGGTGTGTGAAATGCTTGAGGTGTATCAGTGGACAAAACACTCCTATTCTATTAATAGCAGGAAGATGCAGATGTTATAATATAGGGTAACATATTGAGTTGAATGTAACTGTCCAGGGCAAGCCTCCTTGAGAAAACGACTTTTCAGCAAACTTGAAGGAGATGAAGAAGCGATTGGGTTTGTGGGAAAGCATTCCAGATGGCAGGAACAAGTGGAATGAAAGGAGGAATCTCCTGGTAGGTTTGAGGAACAGCACAGAGGCTTCTACAGCTGAAGTAAGGTGAGAATGAGGAAGAGTAACGGGCTGGGGGTCAGGGAGGTCACAGCCTAATGAGTCAGGTAAAAACTCTGGCTTTAATCTGAGTGCAGTAGGAGGTGTCAGGAAAAGGGAAATTGTAGGAGAGGAATGCCATGATCTGAATTTCATTGTAGAATAATATTTTGACTGTTACATTGAGAACCATGTAATGTGTATATTTATTAACATAATAGTTTTCATAGAACATTCTATTCTAAGGCAAATCCTCAATATACTAAAATCGCTTGGGAAAAGCAACTGCCACTAGTTTGTACTCAGCAAGTGATCACAGATCTCAATATTCCATTTTCCCAGATTTTCCCAGAAACCAAAAAGAAAAAACGAACTCAAAAGAGTTGTTGTTTTGCCAAGCAGTGAAGTGAAGTGCAATCACATTTCCAAGTATTGAGTAACGGTTGGTGTTTTATAAATGACTAAGGCTGATAGCATTCTAAGAGGCATTATAAATGCACTTGAGAATATGTTCCTGGAAGTAAAATGAGAGAAAATTATGTAATTGATGGTGCCAAAATACATAAAAAGGAAAACTATTCATTTGAAAAAAACAAACAAATTTGGGCTTGGAAAACATTTCTAAGAGTCTGTCTACCTATAGAAAATAGCCCCTGTTCAGATTTTGAGAAGAGCAAAAGATTATTAGCCAAGGCCATAAAAGTACAAGTCTAGCTGTTCTTTGGCATGCTTTTCTTCAGACCCCACATTCTGGAATTTAGTTATACTGTACCTACATCTACACGTGCACACATGTATGTATGTATATATTAACACATACATACGTAAAAAAAGACTAACATCAGGATGGTAAGTGGAAAAATAGATAAAAGGGATGAGAAAATTTATATGTTATGCTTCACTGTGTCTGTCTAATTTTTAGTGAGTAGCAGAAAGCCAGACTCACACATTCTGTATGTCACCTGCCCAGAAGGATAGATTGGATTTGGGAGTAAGTGTTTTTATTTTCCTGAAGACTCCAAGAATTGTACATTCGGTCAGACATCCTGTACTTCACCGGGACCTGTTCTTGCTCAGTTTAAAACGGAGGAGGAGCTGGTAAGGAATATTTTTGGATCATGTTCTTTGTTAAATGCTTAGCCCGCAAGAAGGATATAGGCTGCACAGGGTGACAGCTGAAAGAAGAGGAAGGTTCCCATTCCAGGCAGACTTCTTGGAGTGCATATTAGTGCCTGCTATTTCTTGGCTATGTTCTCTGCCTGGAACCCTGTGAGACGATTTGGACACATTCTCTCATGTAATCCTCTTAGTTGACCTTCAAATTAGATATATTGTTCCCATTGTAAAAAAGAAGTATGGTGATCATGTAATTTATCATCCAAGTTGGGACATTTGGGGGAGTGAAAGTGACAATATTATGAGTTCTTGCTCAGTTTGAAACGGAGGAGGAGCTGGTAAGGAATATTTTTGGATCATGTTCTTTGTTAAATGCTTAGCCCCTGAGAAGGATATAAGCCGCACAGGGTGACAGCTGAAAGAAGAGGAAGGCTCCCATTCCAGGCAGACTTCTTGGAGTGCATATTAGTGCCTGATATTTCTTGGCTATGTTCTCTGCCTGGAACCCTGTGAGAATTTGGACACATTCTCTCATGTAATTCTCTTAGTTAACCTTCAAATTAGATATATTGTTCCCATTGTAAAAAAAAAGTATGGTGATCATGTAATTTATCATCCAAGTTGGGACATTTGGGGGAGTGAAAGTGACAATATTATGTTGGAACCACAGGCATAACCTAGGACTTTCCCAGTCAAATTGAGATGTGTGATCACTTTAACATAATTTAGGATCAGAGAGAGACATTTGAGTGACTTAAGCTGAGAACTGGGGACTAGTCTTCTCCCTTCAGTATCTAAGCTTCTCAATCTTACCAGGCTGTCATCCAAAGAGAGAAGGCTGAGGGGAAGAGGACTCAAGGGTAAAATGAAGGAGACATGTGTGTTTGCTTTCTGTGTTTTATAATAGAACTTTCTGAAAAGATACAAAGGCCCTTTTGACCATTGGATTGGCCTTAGCAGAGAATCATCACATCATGCTTGGAAGTGGACAGACAACTCTAAATATAATGCCTCGTAAGTTTTTAGGCTGCCTTCTATTCTATAGTGTGAACTGTATATATGGGAATGTAAATTTAATATCATGGGAGGTTTCCTGCACTATGATGTAAGAAATAGAAATCCTTTGTATGCTCTTCTGTTTATTAGCAGTGCCTTTGGGAAAAGTTTACATATCGTGTTTTCAATTGAAATCTTTAGCATGAGGATGACATTAGACATAGTTCTGCATTCACCCACTGACTTAAGCTGTGCTGAAATCCATATTTAGAATGTAGAGAGAACAGGTGAGGTACTCTGGGGTCCTATAGTCTTAGAAAGCCACTGAAGAATTGGTATCCACAGACCCTCAGTCCACTCTGCCAGCTGCTGTGTTCATTCCTAAAAAGAATGTTGTCAGGGACCCAGAGGGAATCCCTCCTGTGATAATTTATCCCTGGAAGAAAGTAACACATCCTGGGTTCTGAACACTTCAGTGGAGAGGTATTAACTGTAACCATTACACTGGAGCAGACAGAATAAAAAGGGGCAATAGCTTCCCTCAATCAAAGCTAAGCCCATTTAAGAACTTACTAGTAAGTACATAATTTTATTTTCACACGTTTATGAAACAGGTCAGGAGAACACTGGAAATTATCTTCATTGAAGGCCAATGAAAATAATTAATAAATCATCAAAAATAAAAGAATAGAAAAGAGTTTTATTTGAGCCAAGCTGAGGACTAGCCTGGAAGCCCACATCCCAGATCACTCAGAAACTGCTTCAGAGAAACAGGGTTTCTAGCCCAGTTTTATGTTTTGTCAGAAGAGAGAACATTATATAAGTCAGGGTCACATTCCTTCAAGATTTCAGGGATATTTCTTTTTTGTAATATAAATTTATTTAATTGGAGGTTAATTACTTCACAATATTGTATTGGTTTTGCCATACATCAACATGAACCCAAATGAAAAAAGTAGACCAGCACATACAGAGCGGGTCAGTACGGCCTTGGCACCTGGGAAGGGAGTCTTATCGTTGAAGGAGGATCAGCACTAGTGTCCCCAGAAAAGAGACATTTAATCTTTATTTTTAACATGGACTTTTTAACTTCTGATCAGTGTGCCCTTTTCTTTAGTCATTAAAGCAAAAGTACAGTATATGTTTGATACGCCACAAACAGGCATTATAGATGGCCTAAAATTCAAGTTTACTCATGTATAAGCCAGAATGACTTCCCTATACTTCAATCTATGAAAATTTCTTTTATCTCCACCCATGGCAGCAGTTCACTTGGCCGCAACAGCAAACACTAAATAACTAGTCAACAACATAACTGGATTTGGGATGGGTGATGATAATCTTCTGATATTCAAATAGGGAGTTTGAGAGTATATAAGGAACTAAATACAAAAAATGATGATGTATATATATTATACTAAGAAGCCATATGAAGACAGATTTTCACTTTTCTCTGGTTCACATTAAAAATACCTGGAGTAGGGGTGTGGAAGAATATGAGGAGGAAGGAATGCAGATGTCCAGCCTATGCTTTTTAATATTTTTGTGTTTGGTTTTAAGGTTGTCATCAGAGGAGTTGGGGAATATGCCTATCTGAGTCAGACTAGAGTTAGTAGTGCCAAGGAATACAGATTTAGACACTGGATTTGCAGCAAGACAAATGGTAATGCCTCCATATCCTTAAATACTTCAAGACCTTTTTAGGGAATTTCACACACCATTTCCAAGAGATACATTATAAATTACTATATACAGTTGCTGCTTTACTGCTTGATCTGCCGAAAATTTATAATCAAAATTCATTTATAATATTTGCTAACAGCAAAGAAGTAAGCTATTCTTGAATGATATAGGGATTTGGAAGAGCATAACTCTAAGTGTTAAATATTGTATGTGCTAAGTTGCTTCAGTCGTGTCTGACTCTTTGTGACCCTATGGACAGTAGCCCACCAGGCTCTTCTGTCCATGGGATTCTCCAGGCAAGAATTCTAGAGTAGGTTTCCATGTCCTCCTCCAGGGGTTGAATAATATAAGTTGATACTTATGTTTGAACCTGATAATTGTGAATGGGTAGAGAAGCCTGACGTTCTGCCGTCCATGGGGTCACAAAGATTTGGACATGACTTAGCGACCAAACAACAAAATATGAATGAATTCCTCTTTTATTACACAGACAGCACTTTTCTTTGCACACATGGGACCATAAGAATGACTATGATAGCTGAAACCGTGCAAAATGATAATGAGAAATTTATAACTGGCTAACATATTCAAAATTCTCTTACTATCAGTTACAAATATATAGGGAAAATTTTCAAAAGCACTAAGACTAAGGACTCCCTGGTGGTCCAGTGGCTAAGACTCCATGCTCCCAATGCAAGGGGTCTGGGTTTGACCCCTGGTCAAGGAACTAGATCCCACATGCCACAACTAGAAGGTCCCATGTGCCACAACTAAAGATTCCCACATGCTGTACAACAAAGTAAATCAGCTGTACAGCACATGAAATCTTTAGTTGCACCATGTGGGATTATACTCCAATGGAAAAACAACAACAACAACAACAACAACAACTCTTTACCAGAAAAAAAGAAGAAAAAAGAAAAAAAATCACAGAAATTGGCAAAAAAGAAAAAAAAGATTCCACATGCTGCAAGGAAAATTGAAGATCCCATGTGCCATGACTAGCATGTGGTACAGCCAGATAAATTTGTAAAAAATTACCAGGACTAACATTTCTTTTAGATTTTGTATTTTAAAACAGTAGAATTAGAAACACTGAAAAAAAGCTTTTTACACTTATTTTCAGTATTTATGTTTTTAATTACAGCATGCTAAATAAATGTATATAAATATCAATTTTTTATGTAACTTTACTAGATTTAAAACATCCTGCTTTTATCCCACTTAAATCGCAAATAGTTAAATACTTCTACTAATGAAGGCTGTGATACCCAAAGCTCAGCACTGTTACATACTATTGAGTTTTAAGAAACAAAATGTTTTAAATTTTTACAGCATTAGCTACACTGTACTGATGAGTCCCCAAAAGGATGAAATAGCAATTTATAATGCATTCTCTCTTTCTGTGTTATGGGGTTGGCCAAAAAATTTCTTCCAGTTTTTCCATAAGATCTTATGGAATGGAAAAACGTGAATGAACTTTTTGGCCCATCCAATACTTCCATTTCTCCCATCTCACTTGTATATTTCTCAGTTTCTTCTTTTGTAAAAAAATTTCGATTTACAACTATAATAAAAATTGTATTAATTTCAGGTATACAGCAGAGTGAATTAGCTATGCATGTACATGTGTGCACTCTTTTATAGACTATTTCCCCTACAGGAATTCACACATTATAGGGTAATGTTCCCTGTGCAATATAGTATGTCCTTAACAGTTATCTTTTTTGTAGAGAGTTGTGTGTATACATCAGTCTCAATCTCCAGTTTATCCCTCTCCACTTCTTTACCACCAGGTAACCAGAAGTTTGATTTCTACACCTGTGACTCTATTTCTGTTTTGTAGATCAGTTCATTTGTACCGTTTTTAAGATTCCATGTATAGGCGATATCGTATGTTTGTCTTAACAGTTCCTTCTTGAAGTCTCCGACTTTTTACAACCCCATGGACTGCAGAACTGGAGAGGAAAATGGCAACGCACTTCATTATTCTTGCCTGGAGAATCCCATGGACAGAGGAGCCTGATGGGGTCGCAAAGAGTTGGGCACGACTGTAATCACTTGGCTTGGCATGGCAGAGACTGCAGAACATGAGGCTTTGTAATTCTTGTAATTCTATGCAATTTTGACAGTATTTAGGTTTGTATTTATTTTTATATATTGTATACTTATATTTTTATACAATATACAAAAAATACTCTTGAGAGTCCCTTGGACTGCAAGGAGATCCAACCACTCCATCCTAAAGGAGATCAGCCTTGGGATTTCTTTGGAAGGAATGATGCTAAAGCTGAAATTCCAGTACTTTGGCCACCTCCTGCGAAGAGTTGACTCATTGGAAAAGACTTTGATGCTGGGAGGGATTGGGGGCAGGAGGAGAAGGGGACGACCGAGGATAAGATGGCTGGATGGCATCACCGACTCGATGGATTTGAGTCTGAGTGAACTCTGGGAGTTGGTGATGGACAGGGAGGCCTGGCGTGCTGCAATTCATGGGGTCGCAAAGAGTCAGACACGACTGAGCGACTGAACTGAACTGAACATCTATCAAGGAAAAGAGCCATAAAATGTTAACAGGCCTCTTGGCCAGAAGATAATGTAAATCACCTGAGACCTTTTGTGTATGGAAAGGTATGCAGAAAGACAGCCTGGTATCGAGAAGGGTCAGGACTGCTGCCCCTGCATGACTCTGCATCTTCCGTTATGTAAAACTTAGGGTATATAAACACCTTTTGAAAATAAAGTTATGGAGTTTTTGCACAAGCCTGGCCTCCCCCATGTCATGCTTTCTTTCCCTCTCTCTTTCTCCCTCTCCCTCCCTCTTTTTCAGGCTGATCCCTTGGAGCGAAGAGGCTGTCTGTGTTCACTTTTTTGCCTGGGCTTCTAAGACCCATTCGAGAAGGTGTCCAAGGTGGGGGCACCTTCCGCTATTTGAGAGGGCACTCGTGGCCTATGTGAACAGAGCAAGTTTCTTGTCTGAGACTTTATTGGCTTTCTGCATAAACCAAGGAATATCAGCCTCTTTCTCTCCTCTATTCTCTTAACTGCAAATTCTTTCCTTATCTCTCTCTATATCTATACATCTCTCTCACCTCACCATCCACACTTCGGATACCCTGGATCCAACAGGGGCTGGACCCCAGTAGATTTTTGTATTGATAAACTTGATGTGAATAGCTTACAAATGATGTTTGAGTCAAATTGTGACCCTAACTGACTTAGTATTCTTTCACAAACTAGTTTTCAAGCCATGTATCTAAAGCATACATTCTTTCTTTTAGCTATGAACTTTATAAATTAAAGAGCCACTCAAAGCAGAGTTTCTTCACATGAAAAATAAATACAATTACTAGTTTCACTGGATAGGCTCCTCCCCAGTTGCAGTATGGGGCTACTCTCTAGTTGTGGTGTGTAAGCTTCTCACTGCAGTGGCTTCTCTTGTTGCAGAAAGTGGGCTCTAGGGCACCAGGGCTCAATAATTATGGTGCACAGGATTTGTTGCCACAAGGCACATGGAATCCTCCCAGACCAGGGATCAAACTTGTGTCCCCTGTCTTGACAGGCAGATTCTTAACCACTGGGCCACAAGGGAAGTCCAATAAATAGTTTTCTTCCATCATTGCTCTATGGAAGTAAAATTGAAAATAACAGCAATTATTCTGGAATGTCTAAGTGATGACAAGTCCATTGACACTTTCCTACTGGCGCTAGCAGAAAGTCAAGGAATGGAATGAATCAGTTTCTAACACATCAGTGGAAATAAATACTGATTGAATTAAATCATTCAAACATCATGTAGGAACAAGCTTGTAAAATTACACAGAAACACATTTACATGATTTGAGACTTACCGATTCTTCCTCTTTAAATTTATTTTGATTCATTCTTTATCTTATAACCAGAGGGATTATCCCAATCCAAAGTGTGATCTGGTCACTCCTTTGATAAAATATTTTAATGACTTCTCCTTTACTCTCTATACCACCCAAATTCCTAATGGTAATCACGGTCATATAATATAGTTATGTCACTGCCTCCCCCAAATATAAAAAAGAAACGTCTCCTAGAATTAATGAGTGAGCCCAGCAAGATTACAGGATACAAGTCCAAGACACAACAAATTAATCAGATTTTATATACTAATAGTTAATGTGAATGTGAATGTGAAGTCACTCAGTCGTGTCCGACTCTTTGCGACCCCGTGGACTATAGCCCACCAGGCTCTTCCGTCCATGGGATTCTCCAGGCAAGAGTACTGGAGTGGGTTGCCATTTAGAAACAAATGAAAAACACAATAGTATCTATAATCATTCCTAAGAAATGAAATACTTATGTACAAAATTTAAACATTTTCAGGATATGAGCGCTGAAATTTTAAAATGCCAATGAAAAATGAAACAAAACGAGCTAAATGGAGCTGAAGACTGAACTTGTGGATCTGAAGGCTTTGTTGTTGCTGTTGCTCAGTCACTGAGTTGTGTCCAGCTCTTTGCGATCCCTTGGGCTGCAGCATGCCAGGCTTGCCTGTCCTTCACTGTTTTTCTGAGTTTGCTCAAACTCATGTCCACTGAGTTGGTGATGCCATCCAGGCCATCTCATCCTCAGTCACTCCCTTCTCCTCCTGCCCTCAGTCTTTCAGAATATCAGAGTCTTTTTCATTGAGCTGGCTCATTGCATCAGGTGGCCAAAGTTTGGAGCATCAGCTTCAGCATCCGTCTTTACAGTGAATACTCAGGGTTGATCTCCTTTAGGATGGACTGGCTTGATCTCCTTGTTGTCCAAGGGACTCTCAAGAGTCTTCTCCAGCACCACAATTCAAAAGCATCAATTCTTTGGTGCTCATCCTTCATTATGATCCAACTCATATAATCCCTACATGACTACTGGAAAAAACATAACTTTGACGATATAGACCTTTGTCGGCAAAGTGATGCCTCTGCTTTTTAATATGATGTCTAGGTTTCTCAGCTTTTCTTCCAAGGAGCAAATGTCTTTTAATTTCATGGCTACAGTCACTGTCTGCAGTGATTTTGGAGCCCAAGAAATAAAATCTGCCACTGTTTCCATTTTCTCCCCATCTGTTTGCCATGAATTGATGAGTTCGGTTGCCAGGATCTTAGTTTTGTGAATTTTGAGTTTTAGGCCAGCTTTTTCACTTTCCTCTTTCACCTTCATCAAATAGCTCTTCAGTTCCTCTTTGCTTTCTGCCATTAAGGTGGTATCATCTGCATATCTGAGGTTGTTGATATGTCTCCTGGCAATCTTGACTCCAGCTTGTGGTTCATCCAGTCTGGCATTTTGCCTGATGTACTCAAGTTAAATAAGCTAAGGTGACAATATACAGCCTTGGTATACTCCTTTCCCAATTTTGAACCAGTCCATTGAAGACTTAACTGGTAGTAAAATATCAGTTTTTCTCAAAGCAATCTATAGGTTTTATGCAATTTTTTTCAAAATCCAGCAGGATTTTCATAGACATAGACTATGGACAAACTTATTTCTGAATTCAAATGGAAAGATACAGGCCCTAAGATAACAAAAAAACCTTGAAAAAGAAGAGAAAATTGGGAGGAATCATTTTATATGATGTTAAGTCTTACTGTATTTTTAAGGTCTTTATACAATATTGGCAAAGTGCTGAACACATAGATTAATACAACAGAATAGAGAACCAATAAATAGACCTTTGCAAATATGACCAATTAAATCTTCACAAGTGTACCAAAGCAATTCAGTAACTAAATGATTTGAAGGACTTGGGCATCCACTGGCCAAAAATTTAAAAAAAAATAATAATAACTTTGACCTAAACCTTACATCTGAAACCAGTATTAGCCCCCAAAGGGACTCTAGGCTTAAATATAAAATTAGAAAACTTTTAGAAAAAAATATAGGATAAAATCTTTTGGATTCAGAGCTAGACAATAAATTCTTGGGCTTCCTTGGTGGCTTAGATGGTAAAGATTCTGCCTGCAATGCGGGAGACTTGGGCTTGATCCCTGGGTCAGGAAGATCCCCTGGAGAAGGGAATGACTACCCACTCCAGTATTGTTGCCTGGAGAATTCCATGGACAGAGAAGCTTGGCTGGCTACGGTCCATGGGGGTCGCAATGGTCAGACATGACTGAGCAAATAACATTCTTACTTTTCAATAAATTCTTAGACCTGACACCAAAAACATGATTCATAAGAGAAAATATTAATAAACTAGACTTCATCAAAACTACTTTTGTGTGTGCCTAATACCCTGAGGAGGGAATGAAAAGACAAGTTAGAAACTGGGAGAAAAATCTGAATATAGACAAAGAACTAGCATGTGGCAAAGAACTAGTAACTAGAATATAGAAAGAACTCTCAAAACTCAGTAATAAAAAATCCAAAAAATAGATAACTTAAAAGAATTTTTTTTGATAAGTGTCAGGTTTACAATGAAATTGAGAGAAAGGGATAGTTATTGCATATATGTCCTAAAAAAACACATACATAGCCTCCCTCATTATGAATAATACCCACTAGAATGGTAAATTTTTTATGAAGGATGAACCTGCATTGACACATTACAATCACACAAACTCCACAGTTTACTTTAGGGTTCATTCTTGGTGTTGTGCATTCTATGGGTTTCGGCAAAATATATCAATGCACCAGTATAGGCACAGTAACATTTCCACTGTGGTAAAAATCCCTTTGGTTTTTGTCAGTTTAATATCCTTCCATTCCACAACCTCATAATCATCAGTTTTTGTAAATTGTCTCCTGGAGTCAAACAGCATTTTCAGATTGATTTCTTTCATTTAGTAATATGTATTTCAGTATTCTTCAGTATACTTCCAGAACCCCATGAACAGTATGAAAGGCAAAAAGATATGACACTGAAAGATGAACTCCCTAGGTCAGTAGGTGCCCAATATGCTACTGGCGATCAGTGGAGAAATAACTCCAGAAAGAATGAAGGGATGGAGCCAAAGCACAAACAGCACCCAGTTGTGGATGTGACTGGTGAAAGAAGCAAGGTCCGATGATGTAAAGAGCAATATTGCATAGGAACCTGGAATGTTAGGTCCATGAATCAAGGCGAATTGGAAGTGTCAAACAGGAGATGGCAAGAGTGAATATCAACATTCTAGGAGTCAGTGAACCAAAAAGGACTGGAATGGGTGAATTTAACTCAGATGACCATTATATCTACTACTGCAGGCAGGAATCCCTTAGAAGAAATGGAGTAGTCATAGTAGTCAACAAAAGAGTCTGAAATGCAGTACTTGGATGCAATCTCAAAAACGACAGAATGATCTCTGTTCCTTTCCAAGGCAAACCATTCAATATCCCTGTTATCCAAGTCTATGCCCCAACCAGTAATGCTGAAGAAGCTGAAGTTGAATGGTTCTATGAAGACCTACAAGACCATTTAGAACTAACACCCAAAAAAGATGTCCTTTTCACTATAGGGGACTGGAATACAAAAGCAGTGAAGAAACACCTGGAGTAACAGGCAAATTTGGTCTTGGAGTACAGAATGAAGCAAGGCAAAGGCAAATAGAGTTTGGTCAAAAGAACTCACTGGTCATAGAAAACACCCTCTTCCAACAACACAAGAGAAGACTCTACACATGGATATCACCAGATGGCCAACAGTGAAANGGGGGGTTAAGGATGGGGAACACGTGTATACCTTTGGTGAATACATGTTGATGTATGGCAAAACCAATACAATATTGTAAAGTAATTAACCTCCAATTAAAATAAATACATTAAAAAAATCTTAATATAGATGCAATTGTATACTCAGAAGTGAAAAAATTGGAGGAAGGCAAAAGCAGTAATTTAAGAGACAGCAATCAATAATTTATCAAAAGAGAAGAAAGACATCAAGCCATAAATTTAAGAAGCTTGGCAAATTAAAAACAAGATAGACTTTTGAAAATCATACCTAGGAAAATTATAGTAAAAATACTGCAAAATTAAAAGAAAAAAGAGCAAAAAGTAGGTATAGTAAGAATGACCATTGCTGTCATAATGGAAACAATGAGGAAATGACTTTTTTTTTTTTTAAGTGGTGAAAGAAAACAACAGGAAGATACCTTGGAGAAGAAAATGGCAACCCATTCCAGTATTCTTGCCTGGGAAATCCCATGGACAGAGGAAACTTGTGGGCTATTGTCCATGGGATCACAAAGAGAGCCAGACACTGCTTAGTTACTAAACAAAAGCAACAAACAGCAACATAGTAAGGTTATAAAGCATGGTCCTTGGCAAACTACAAGAAAGAAACTGAAGATGACCCAACAGATGGAAAGATACACTATGTGCATGAAGGAAAATAATTAGCATTGTTAAAATGGCCAAACTGCCCAAGACGACCTACACATTCAGTGCAATATCTATCAAAATATGAATGGCATTTTTTCACACAGAACCAGAACAGATAGTTCTAAAATTTGTTCAGAGGCACAAAGCCACCTGCTAAATAGTAAAAACAATCTTGAGCAAGAACAAGAGTATCACACTCTCTGTTTTCAAACTGTACTGCAAAGCTATAGTAATCAAAACAGTATGTCAATGGCACAAAAACAGACACATGGATCAGTTGAATAGAGTAAGATCTCAGTAATTAACCCATACTTATATGGACAATTAATCTATGACAAATGAGGCTAGGATATACCGTGGGGTGGGGGTGGGGGGACATTATCTTTAACAAATGGTGTTGGGAAGACTGGACATTTATATGTGAGAGCATCAAGCTAGACTACTCTCTCACACCACATACAAGAATAAGTTTGAAATGGATTAAAAACTTAAGTGTAAGACCTGAAGTGATAAATCTAGATGGAAGCATAGGCAGTATACATTTTGACACTGATCTTTATAATATTTTTCATATGTATCCTCAGGCAAGGGAAGCAAAAGCAAAAGAAACAAACAGGACAACATCAAACTAAAGAGTTTTTGCAAACAAAGGAAACTAGCAACAAAATGGAAGAGGCCCCTACTGATTGGGAAAAGATATTTGCAAACTATGAAATAAGAAGGGATTACTATACAAAATATACAGAAAAACACAACTCAACATAAAAAAAAAAAAAACCATACAAATCATCAACAGGTACACTAAAAGATATTCAACATTACTAATCACCAGGGAAAAGCAAGTCAAGCAAAGATTAGATATCACTTCACACCTCTCAGTGGAGAAGGCAATGGCAACCCACTCCAGTACTCTTGCCTGGAATATCCCATGGGCAGAGGAGCCTGGTGGGCTGCAGTCCATGGGGTCGCTAAGAGTCGGACACGACTGAGCAACTTCACGTTCACTTTTCACTTTCATGCATTAGAGAAGGAAATGGCAACCCACTCCAGCATTCTTGCTGGGAGAATCCCAGGGACGGCGGAGCCTGGTGGGCTGCCATCTATGGGGTCGCACAGAGTCGGACATGACTGAGGCGACTTAGCAGCAACAGCAGCAGCACACCTCTCAGAAAGACAGCAAATAACAAGTGCTATCAAGGAGACTGAAAAAAGGGAAACATCATGCACTATTTATGGGAATGTAAACTGGTGCAGCCACCATGAAAAACAGTATGGAGATTCCTCAAAAAATTTACAATAGAGCTGTCATGTGATCCATCATTACTATTCCTGTGTATTTATCTGAAGGAAAAAAAATAATTAGAAAAGATACGTGCACCCCTAGTTTAATTGAAGCATTATTTACAATAGCCAAGATATGGAAGCAAGCTAAGAGTATGGATAGATAAATAGATAAAAAAGATGTGGTATATAGACTACAATGGAGTATTAGTCATAAAAAGGAATGAAATCTTGTCAGTTATAATAAAATAGATGAACCTAGAGGGTATGATGATAAATGAAATGAGATAGAGAAAGACAAATACTGGATTGCTTCACTTTTATATAGAATCTAAAACAAGCATAACAAAACATAAACATAAACAGCTATAAATTATGTATAGTGTTACTGATATGGAGAAAAAAAATAAAAAACACAGTGTTTCCCAAAAAAGAATGAGGGGTGGGATGCACAGAAGGGAAGACACAAGTGAGAGAGATTGAGAGATAAAACCTCTAGTTACAAAATAAATGAGTTACAGTAAGTCCTCTACATACAAAACTTCAAGTTGCAAACTTTCAAAGATGCAAACATGTGTTGACATGTCTAATCATGTAAACTAGTTGACATGTTTATCATATATTGTCATTCTCAGTCATGTCTGACTCTTGTGACCCGATGGACAGTATCCAGCAAGGCTTCTGTATCCATAGAATTTTCCAGGCAATAATAGTGGAATGGGCTGTTATTTCCTACTCTAGGGCATCTTCCTGACCTAGGGATCAAACCTGCATCTCTTGAGTCTCCTGCATTAGCTGGCAGATTCTTTATCATTGCACACTTGGGAAGCCCACAAGGTACTGTGCTATAAGGTTAAAATTGTTTTCTTTATTTTTTGTGGTTTTTCTTTTGGTGTACTATTTGTCTGAAAATTATTCTAAATCTATTACAGTACAGTATAGTAGAATAAAGCTGATTGTGTTGGTTGAATACCTAGGCTGTTCGACTTATGAACAAATTGGATGAACATGATGCTCTCAAGCAGATCTTCTAGGGGACTTACTACATATATGTATGCTGCTGCTGCTAAGTCGCTTTAGTTGTGTCCGACTCTGTGCGACCCCATAGACGGCAACCCACTAGGCTCCCCCGTCCCTGGGATTCTCCAGGCAAGAACACTGGAGTGGGTTGCCATTGCCTTCTCCAATGCATGAAAGTGAAAAGTGAACATGAAGTCACTCAGTCGTGTCTGACTTGTAGCGACCCCATGGACTGCAGCCTACCAGGCTCCTCCATCAATGGGATTTTCCAGGCAAGAGTACTGGAGTGGGGTGCCATTACCTTCTCCTATGTATATATATATACATTTTTTGTGTGGCAAGTGACCTTATAAAAACGTGAGTCTTTGATCAATTTAACTTCACTTGACATTTTTAGTTACTCGGGAAGTGCTGAATCAAATGGTTAACTATGGCCTTAGTTCTCTCATGAAAACCTGAGGCAAAATGAACGACATGAATATTGTAGAGGAAGACTTTCTTCCAACTGTATGGATTGCAAATTGAGCTAAGTTGGGCTGTACGGAATGAAGGTGGGATTTGAGATGATAAGGTAATGATGCTGATGGGCTCTAGTTTCTACACAGGGAAAATGGTTGATAGGTACAGAGCATTCAAAGATGAGAGATGGAGTGCTAGAAGTCATATATGTGCTTATAATTTGTGTACAAATAGGCAGATATTGAAATTCTTGTCCTAACAAGGAAGGAAAGGGGACTATTAAGAGAAAGAGGATATAATCAGGTTAAACTTATAACTGAGAATGAAATGATTAATTTCACTGAGAACAATACATACTGTAAAGTGTTACACAGATGCAACATATTATTATTATGAAATAAGGTAGAAAATCTATCATGGAAGATTATAGGAGAGAAAATATTACAAGGTAAGTGAAGAACAGTTACAGAAAAAGAAAAGTGAGCAAGTCCAAGTAAAAACTTAAAAGAATGAAATATATTCCAGGTACTATAAAAAGAAAAAAATGTGTGTGTGTTATGTATATATATATATATATACTTGAAATTAAAAGAAGAAACTTGTATTTAAGATTTTCTATGATGATTTAATGAATGGAAAAAGTGATTTTTGCCCATTGGGGAAATTTGAGGTGTCATAATTTAGGATGGAAAATTTTACTTTTCCTTGATAAAAGTAGATAGAATTGCAATTCAGATGAGGGGGAAAAATTATCTCCAATTCATGTTAAATGATTTATTTCTTCATTCTTCTGGTATTTTGAGTAACTATAAGAGCTGCTTATGTTTGCTAGATAATTCCAACATTTGTGTCACCTCATCACAGCTTCTGTTGATTGTCTTTCCCCATGCGAGTCCAAATTTTCATGGCTATTCATATGCTGAACAATTTTGGATTGTCTTTTGGACATTTTGCTGTGAGACTCTTGATTTTGTTTAAATGTATGCAGCATATTCAAATTTTTTGCTTAAGCAGGCAGTCAGTCTGGCTAGGTTCAGGCCTTCTGGGGACTCTGGTTCCAGTTCAGTTTTCAGAGCCTTTATAGTGTTTGGGGATATTTCTTGCAAGTGGGTTTTCACCCAAGGACCAATATGGAATTTAAGCAATGGTCTAATATGAAGAGTTCAGGTCTCAATGTCTTGGCACATTAGAGTAAAATGTGCAACTTCTGCATGTGTGAGCAGGGGGAGCACAGGAGCTTGTTAATAAGATTCAGAGGTCTCTTTATAAAGTTGCTTGCCCTTCATCATCTGCCCAATACTCAGTTTTTCCCAGAAACTTCTTTTTTTCCATCCTCCTGCTAGAAGTTTGTGACTGTAATTATCCTGGTCTACCACGCACTTTTCAATTGTGGCTGCATCTGTAAGACCATATCACAGGAAGAAAGAAAGAAAGGAGAGGAAAAAAGCAGAGGATTTGGTCCAGCCTTGCTGGGACTACAGCTCATCTATACAATAAGAAAAAAATCTGAAAAACCCCAAAATCAGTATCTCTTCTTAGACTGAACAGAGGACTAAGGTTACATGGAAAACCATTGCTGACAAATTGAACAGAGACAGTGGTGGATACAGAGACCACAACTCACTGGAGCAGAAGCCTGGGAACTGGAAAGTACCAGCTTCCTTTTACAGCATATCTTCTCTACCTTTGTGTCCTTACACAACTGGGTGTTCTATAACTCAATCCAATTCAATTCTGACACTAACTGTAGTTTGTACCAAACCACAAATTAAAGACCAATGTCCCTAACAAGACTGACAGCCACAAGTCAGGTCCACAGGCTACTCACACTTCTGCCTGGATGACTACAAATTGAAGGCTTCCCACAACCCCCTTACGTTTGATCATTCATGGATACAGCTCTCAGAACTTACTGAATCTACTAGACATGTGATAACAGTTTTATTACAAAGACTGCAACTTAGGAATAGCCAAATGAAAGAAGCACAAGAAGCAAGGTTTGAGATGGGCGTAATGATTTAATCACTTATGCTTATAGAGTAATACTTGGATAAAATGCTCTTTCTTGGCAGAATCCAGGTGCATGAGAATGCCAGCATGGAATCTGTGTCTGGAGTTTTATCCAAGTGTTACTGTATAGGCATAACTGAGTAAGTCATTGGTCATATGATTAAATGTAATGTTCAGTCTCCCTCTGTCTTTGAAGGTCACAGATCAGGAGGCTGAGAGACTCTACCCTCTAATCACATGGTAATTGGTTTTCCTGGGGATTAGTCCCCATGCTAAACCTATTTAAAACCTCCACAATGAGTAATCATATTAGCATAACAAAGATACTTCTCTATCACTCAAGAAATTATAATGCTGTTTGAAGTTCTTTGCCAGGAATAAGGGGTAAAGACCAGGTATATTTACTGCAACATAGGTTTTCAACCACAAATTATAGCCATACTAAATCATAAAAACAAAACACAAAAATGAAGCACAGTTTGAAAAGTATCAGAACTTAGATATGGCAGCAATATTGGAATTATCAGACTGGAAATGTTTAAAAAACTGTGACCAATATGCTAATGACTTCAATGCAAAAGAACAGAGACCATGCAAGGATAAATAGGTAATGTAAGGAGAGAAATAAACATTATAAGAAAGAAAAATAGAGAAAGTCCAGAAAATAAAAAAACACTAACAAAAATGAAGAGTGTCTTTCGTGAACTCATTAATAGACGAGACATGGTTGAGCAGAGAATCTCTGAGTTTAGACTATAGTAAGAGAAACTTACAAACTGAAAAGTTAAAAGAAAAAGATTAAGAAAAAAAGCTCCAAAATCCAAGAGCTGTGGGACAGCTACAAAAAGTGAAGCATCTATAATGGGGACACCAAAAGGAGAGGAAAGAAATAGAAGCAATATTTGAAATCAATAATGACTGAGAATTTCTCCAAATTAATCTGAACCATACATCCAGGAAGCTCTGAGAACACCAAGCAGGANATTATAATAAAATAGATGAACCTAGAGGGTATGATGATAAATGAAATGAGATAGAGAAAGACAAATACTGGATTGCTTCACTTTTATATAGAATCTAAAACAAGCATAACAAAACATAAACATAAACAGCTATAAATTATGTATAGTGTTACTGATATGGAGAAAAAAAATAAAAAACACAGTGTTTCCCAAAAAAGAATGAGGGGTGGGATGCACAGAAGGGAAGACACAAGTGAGAGAGATTGAGAGATAAAACCTCTAGTTACAAAATAAATGAGTTACAGTAAGTCCTCTACATACAAAACTTCAAGTTGCAAACTTTCAAAGATGCAAACATGTGTTGACATGTCTAATCATGTAAACTAGTTGACATGTTTATCATATATTGTCATTCTCAGTCATGTCTGACTCTTGTGACCCGATGGACAGTATCCAGCAAGGCTTCTGTATCCATAGAATTTTCCAGGCAATAATAGTGGAATGGGCTGTTATTTCCTACTCTAGGGCATCTTCCTGACCTAGGGATCAAACCTGCATCTCTTGAGTCTCCTGCATTAGCTGGCAGATTCTTTATCATTGCACACTTGGGAAGCCCACAAGGTACTGTGCTATAAGGTTAAAATTGTTTTCTTTATTTTTTGTGGTTTTTCTTTTGGTGTACTATTTGTCTGAAAATTATTCTAAATCTATTACAGTACAGTATAGTAGAATAAAGCTGATTGTGTTGGTTGAGTACCTAGGCTGTTCGACTTATGAACAAATTGGATGAACATGATGCTCTCAAGCAGATCTTCTAGGGGACTTACTACATATATGTATGCTGCTGCTGCTAAGTCGCTTTAGTTGTGTCCGACTCTGTGCGACCCCATAGACGGCAACCCACTAGGCTCCCCCGTCCCTGGGATTCTCCAGGCAAGAACACTGGAGTGAGTTGCCATTGCCTTCTCCAATGTATGAAAGTGAAAAGTGAACATGAAGTCACTCAGTCGTGTCTGACTTGTAGCGACCCCATGGACTGCAGCCTACCAGGCTCCTCCATCAATGGGATTTTCCAGGCAAGAGTACTGGAGTGGGGTGCCATTACCTTCTCCTATGTATATATATATACATTTTTTGTGTGGCAAGTGACCTTATAAAAACGTGAGTCTTTGATCAATTTAACTTCACTTGACATTTTTAGTTACTCGGGAAGTGCTGAATCAAATGGTTAACTATGGCCTTAGTTCTCTCATGAAAACCTGAGGCAAAATGAACGACATGAATATTGTAGAGGAAGACTTTCTTCCAACTGTATGGATTGCAAATTGAGCTAAGTTGGGCTGTACGGAATGAAGGTGGGATTTGAGATGATAAGGTAATGATGCTGATGGGCTCTAGTTTCTACACAGGGAAAATGGTTGATAGGTACAGAGCATTCAAAGATGAGAGATGGAGTGCTAGAAGTCATATATGTGCTTATAATTTGTGTACAAATAGGCAGATATTGAAATTCTTGTCCTAACAAGGAAGGAAAGGGGACTATTAAGAGAAAGAGGATATAATCAGGTTAAACTTATAACTGAGAATGAAATGATTAATTTCACTGAGAACAATACATACTGTAAAGTGTTACACAGATGCAACATATTATTATTATGAAATAAGGTAGAAAATCTATCATGGAAGATTATAGGAGAGAAAATATTACAAGGTAAGTGAAGAACAGTTACAGAAAAAGAAAAGTGAGCAAGTCCAAGTAAAAACTTAAAAGAATGAAATATATTCCAGGTACTATAAAAAGAAAAAAATGTGTGTGTGTTATGTATATATATATATATATACTTGAAATTAAAAGAAGAAACTTGTATTTAAGATTTTCTATGATGATTTAATGAATGGAAAAAGTGATTTTTGCCCATTGGGGAAATTTGAGGTGTCATAATTTAGGATGGAAAATTTTACTTTTCCTTGATAAAAGTAGATAGAATTGCAATTCAGATGAGGGGGAAAAATTATCTCCAATTCATGTTAAATGATTTATTTCTTCATTCTTCTGGTATTTTGAGTAACTATAAGAGCTGCTTATGTTTGCTAGATAATTCCAACATTTGTGTCACCTCATCACAGCTTCTGTTGATTGTCTTTCCCCATGCGAGTCCAAATTTTCATGGCTATTCATATGCTGAACAATTTTGGATTGTCTTTTGGACATTTTGCTGTGAGACTCTTGATTTTGTTTAAATGTATGCAGCATATTCAAATTTTTTGCTTAAGCAGGCAGTCAGTCTGGCTAGGTTCAGGCCTTCTGGGGACTCTGGTTCCAGTTCAGTTTTCAGAGCCTTTATAGTGTTTGGGGATATTTCTTGCAAGTGGGTTTTCACCCAAGGACCAATATGGAATTTAAGCAATGGTCTAATATGAAGAGTTCAGGTCTCAATGTCTTGGCACATTAGAGTAAAATGTGCAACTTCTGCATGTGTGAGCAGGGGGAGCACAGGAGCTTGTTAATAAGATTCAGAGGTCTCTTTATAAAGTTGCTTGCCCTTCATCATCTGCCCAATACTCAGTTTTTCCCAGAAACTTCTTTTTTTCCATCCTCCTGCTAGAAGTTTGTGACTGTAATTATCCTGGTCTACCACGCACTTTTCAATTGTGGCTGCATCTGTAAGACCATATCACAGGAAGAAAGAAAGAAAGGAGAGGAAAAAAGCAGAGGATTTGGTCCAGCCTTGCTGGGACTACAGCTCATCTATACAATAAGAAAAAAATCTGAAAAACCCCAAAATCAGTATCTCTTCTTAGACTGAACAGAGGACTAAGGTTACATGGAAAACCATTGCTGACAAATTGAACAGAGACAGTGGTGGATACAGAGACCACAACTCACTGGAGCAGAAGCCTGGGAACTGGAAAGTACCAGCTTCCTTTTACAGCATATCTTCTCTACCTTTGTGTCCTTACACAACTGGGTGTTCTATAACTCAATCCAATTCAATTCTGACACTAACTGTAGTTTGTACCAAACCACAAATTAAAGACCAATGTCCCTAACAAGACTGACAGCCACAAGTCAGGTCCACAGGCTACTCACACTTCTGCCTGGATGACTACAAATTGAAGGCTTCCCACAACCCCCTTACGTTTGATCATTCATGGATACAGCTCTCAGAACTTACTGAATCTACTAGACATGTGATAACAGTTTTATTACAAAGACTGCAACTTAGGAATAGCCAAATGAAAGAAGCACAAGAAGCAAGGTTTGAGATGGGCGTAATGATTTAATCACTTATGCTTATAGAGTAATACTTGGATAAAATGCCCTTTCTTGGCAGAATCCAGGTGCATGAGAATGCCAGCATGGAATCTGTGTCTGGAGTTTTATCCAAGTGTTACTGTATAGGCATAACTGAGTAAGTCATTGGTCATATGATTAAATGTAATGTTCAGTCTCCCTCTGTCTTTGAAGGTCACAGATCAGGAGGCTGAGAGACTCTACCCTCTAATCACATGGTAATTGGTTTTCCTGGGGATTAGTCCCCATGCTAAACCTATTTAAAACCTCCACAATGAGTAATCATATTAGCATAACAAAGATACTTCTCTATCACTCAAGAAATTATAATGCTGTTTGAAGTTCTTTGCCAGGAATAAGGGGTAAAGACCAGGTATATTTACTGCAACATAGGTTTTCAACCACAAATTATAGCCATACTAAATCATAAAAACAAAACACAAAAATGAAGCACAGTTTGAAAAGTATCAGAACTTAGATATGGCAGCAATATTGGAATTATCAGACTGGAAATGTTTAAAAAACTGTGACCAATATGCTAATGACTTCAATGCAAAAGAACAGAGACCATGCAAGGATAAATAGGTAATGTAAGGAGAGAAATAAACATTATAAGAAAGAAAAATAGAGAAAGTCCAGAAAATAAAAAAACACTAACAAAAATGAAGAGTGTCTTTCGTGAACTCATTAATAGACGAGACATGGTTGAGCAGAGAATCTCTGAGTTTAGACTATAGTAAGAGAAACTTACAAACTGAAAAGTTAAAAGAAAAAGATTAAGAAAAAAAGCTCCAAAATCCAAGAGCTGTGGGACAGCTACAAAAAGTGAAGCATCTATAATGGGGACACCAAAAGGAGAGGAAAGAAATAGAAGCAATATTTGAAATCAATAATGACTGAGAATTTCTCCAAATTAATCTGAACCATACATCCAGGAAGCTCTGAGAACACCAAGCAGGACAATTGTTAAAAAAAACAAAACAGAAACAAGAAAACACAAACCAAATACACCTAGGTATATTATAGTTAAACTGCAGAAAATCAAAGATTAAGGAAAATTTTTGAAAGAAGACTAAAGGAAAAAGATGCCTTACCACTTTTCTTTACCTAAGAAACAATATAAATAAGAAGAGAGTGAAGGGAAATGTTGAAACTTTGAAAGAAAAAAAATCCACCAACCCAGAATTCTATGCCCTGTGAAATCACCCTTCCAAGTTAAGAAGAAATAAAGACTTTCCCAGACAAACAAACATTAAGGGAATTAGTAGCCAGGAGACTTGTCTTGAAAGAAATACTAAAAGAAGGAAGAAGAAGGAAAGAGAGAAGGAAAATGATACAGGTCGGAAACTCAGATCTACCTAAAGAATATTAAAGAAAGAATAATGAAGAGAAAATTAAAAATATACCTTTTGTTCTTAATTGATCAAACTGATAAAAGCTTGTTCAAAATAATAATAGTAACTGTATTTCTTGTAGTTTATGCATCAGTGGAATGAATGACACTTATGATATAAGGGACAAGAATATAATTAGGATTATTTTGTTATTATAAGATATTACACCACTCTTGAGGTTTTATAATGTTACTTGAAAACAGACTTGAATTAGCTGTAATTTTGTGTTACAAGTTCTAGGACAGTCAATAAACATATTTTTTGAAAGAGAGATAAGTCCAGTGAATATAAGATAGGAGAGAAAATGAAATAATCTAATCTGCCCAACTAAAACCATGTAAAGCAGAAAAATGAAGACAAAAATGGAAACAAAGAACAACAGCAACAAATAGAAAATTCTCACAAATTAATAGTCAATATTAATTCATCTGTATAAATAATCACCTTCAAGTCAATGGTTAAATACACCAGCTAAAAGGCAAAAATTGTCAGAGTGGAATAAAAATAAGATCCAATTATGTGTTGTCTATAAGAAATCCATTTTAAATATATAAAGGCACATGTAGATTTAAAAATAAGAAAGGGATGGAGAAAGATATTCCATATGAACACTAACTAAAAGAAAGCTGGAGTAGCTATGCTATATTAATTTCATGCAGAGCAACTACTAAACAAGAAAAATTATCAAGGATAAAATTATCAGGGACATTATTTAATTATAAAACAGTTAATTCTCCAAAAAGACCTAAGAATTCTTTACATATGTGCATCTAAGAACAGAGTCAAGATGTACAGCAAAAAATGATAAAACTGCTAGGAGAAACAGGTGAATTTGCTGTTATATTAATCATTGAAGACTCTATAACCCTTATTAGAAATGGACAGATTCAGCAGACAAAATCACAAGGAGGTAGTTGTATTAACAGCACCACCAGCGAACTGTATATAAAATAACTGACATTTATAGGCTACTTTATTTAACAATAACAGAATATACCTCTGTCTGAACTTCACATTGAACATCTGCCAAGTTAGACCGTATTCTGAGCTTCAAATCATACAATGTATGCTCTCAGTCTAGTATCTGTCTGTGGCCTGGGGGTTGAGGACACCTACATTAAGGGACTGCAACTGAAACAGCAAAGCAACCACTCCATGTCTATTAGAACAGCTGAAATACAAATTACTAAATGCTGATGATGTAGAGCAATAGAAAGTCTCATTCACTGCTGGTGAAGTGCACAGTTACCTTGGAAGATTGTTTAGTGTTTTACAAAACTAAACATATTAATCATATAACTGGACAATCACATTCCTCGATATTTATCCAAATGAATTGAAAACCTACATCCACACGAAAATCTGAACATGAATGTATACAGTCACTATTCATGATTGCCGAACCTAGAAATAATCAACATGTCCTTCAATAAATTAGTTCATAAGCTAGTGCATCTATACTACAGAGTATGTTAAATGACAATAAGAAATAAACTGCTGCTGCTGCAGCTGTTGCTAAGCCGCTTGAGTCGTATTCGACTCTGTGCGACCCCATAGACGGCAGCCCACCAGGCTCCACCGTCCCTGTGATTCTCCAGGCAGGAACACTGGAGTGGGTTGCCATTTCCTTCTCCAATGCATGAAAGTGAAAAGTGAAAGTGAAGTCGCTCAGTCGTGTCCGATTCTTAGCGACCCCATGGACTGCAGCCCACCAGGCTCCTCTGCCCATTCGATTTTCCAGGCAAGAGTACTGGAGTGGGGTGCCATTGCCTTCTCCGAAGAAATAAACTATCAAGCTACAAAAAGATATGAAGGAACTTTAAATATTAATACTTATTGCTAAGGGAAAGATGGCCATTTGAAAAGTCGTATAGTATAACTCCAGCTATATGATAGTCTGGAAAAGGCAAAGGAGATAGTAAAAAGACTATTCCCTTATAGGCCAGTGGTTTAAGAATCTGCCTCGCAAAGTAGGAGGCATTGGTTCAATTCCTGGTCTGGGAAGATTCCATATGCCACAAGGCAATTAAGTCTGTGCATCAGAGCTACTGAGCCCACATGCAGCAACTACTGAAGCCTGCACACCTAGAGCCCGTTCTCTACAAGAGAAGTCGTGGCAATGAGAAGCCTCAAAACCACAGCTAGAGAGTCGCTCTTGCTCTCCTGAAACTAGAGAAAACCTGCACATAACAGCAAAGACCCAGGCAGCAAAAATAGGTAAATAAATACTTTTTAAAAAGATTAATGGTTACCAAGGTTTTGGGTTGGGAAGACACAGAGAGAGAAGAATACATAAGTCCTAAGCACACAGATGTTGGGAGCAGTGGAAACATTCTGTTGTTCAGTCACTCAGTCATTTCTGACTCTTTGTGGCCCCATGGGCTGCAGCATGCCAGGCTTCCCTGTCCTTCACCATCTCCTGGCATCTGCTTAAACTCATGTCCATTGAGACGGTGATGCCATCCAACTATCTCATCCTCCATCGTCCCCTTCTCCTCCTTCAATGAACTGACTTTTCTTTTCTTTTTTTTAAATATAAATTTATTTATTTTAATTGGAGGTTAATTACTTTAGAATATTGTATTGGTTTTGCCATACATCGACATGAATCTGCCACAGATATACACCTGTCTCTTATACACATCTAGATGTGTATAAGAGACAGATGCCCCATGTCCCCTGGAGAGCAATACTGCCTCTGCCTGAGGATCCCTGACATCAAGCTAGAGCTCTCAGAAGACAGCAAAGATAAATTCTGCCTGACTCAGAGTGTGAGCTTTTTCAACATTCAAATTAACCAATCTCTTCCTTCTCCTAAATTTCAGCAACATATAGGATAAGACAGAGGTAGGTGAGAAAATGAGCCCAAAACCATGCAGTTTTGTCAGGAGCAAGGTGTGCCTGTTTCCATTCTCTCTCTCCTCTTCATAGCCAGCTGTAAATCTCATTGACCAGCCCACGGTTTCTTCAGTTTACCTTCCACCTCACTCTGCATTGTGCTTTCCTAGCTGTAAAGACAATTCTGTGTTGACTGTGAATATTTGTCTTTATTCAGGGTGGCTGCCTGCTACACATTCAGTTCTCCACAGGATATTTGATTAATACTGTGTTTAGTGAGCACCCACTGCATTCAGTAAGACACGACCTCTTGGGGGCAGCAGCTATTCTGTGGGTAGAAAATCAATGAATGAGCACAGGAGTTCTTCCCATTGTTTTACCAATGCCCTGATTTCTGGGGCTTTAATTCAAGCCTTCCTGTGTTTCTCACTGCAAAGTTCCATGTTCTCCAGACTTAAACTTTCNTATCCGCCACAGGTATACATGTGTTCTCCATCCTGATCCCTCCTCCCTCCCCGTACCATCCCTCTGGTTCGTCTCAGTGCACCAGCCCCAAGCATCCAGTATCATGCATCAAACCTGGACTGGCGACTCATTTTCATATATGATATTATACATGTTTCAATACCATTCTCCCAAATCATCCCACCCTCGTCCTCTCCTAGAGTCCAAAAGACTGTGCTATACACCTGTGTCTCTTTTGTTGTCATTTAAGGGTCTTTTCCAATAAATTGACTCATTGCACCAGGTGGCCAAAGTATTGGAGCTTTAGCTTCAGCGTCAGTCCATCAGAATATTCAAGGTTGATTTCCTTTAAGATTGACTGGTTTGCTCTCCTTGCTCTCCAAGGGACTCTCAAGAGTCTTCTCCAGCACCACAGTTCAAAAGCATCAATTCTTTGGCACTTGGCCTTTTTTATTGTCCAGTTGTTACATCCATAAGTGACTACTGGAAGAAAACCATAGCTTTGACTATAAGGACTTTTGTAGGCTAAATAATGTCTCTGCTTTTTTAACATGCTGACTAGGTTTGCCATAGCGTTTCTTCTAAGAAGGAAGTGTTTTTTAATTTCATGGCTGCAGTCACCATCCACAGTGATTTTAGAGCCCAAGAAAAGAAAGTCTGTCACTGTTTCCATTGTTTTCCCATCATTTGCCATGAACTGATGGGCCTGGATGCCATGACTGTCTTCTTTTGAATGTTGAGTTTTAAGCCAGCATTTTCACTCTCCTCTTTCGCCTTCATCAAGAGGCTCTTTAATTCCTCTTTGCTTTCTGTCATAAGGGTGGTGTCATCTGCATATCTGAGGTTACTGATATTTCTCCTTGCAATCTTGACTCCAGCTTGTGTTTCATCCAGCCTGGCATTCACATGATATACTCTGCATATAAGTTAAGTAAGCATGGTGACAATATACAGCCTTGACATACTGCTTTCCAAGAACCATTCTGTATAATACTGTAGTGGTGGGCACACGTCAAAACTCAGAATATGCAACTAGAAGAGTGAATTCTAATGTGCACTGTTGTGCAGTCTTAGTCACTCAGTCACGTCTGACTCTCTGTGACCCCATAGACTAGGGCTCACCAGGCTCCTCTGTCCATGGGGATTCTCCAGGCAAGAATACTGGAGTGGGTTGCCATACCTTCCTTCAGGGGATCTTCCCAACCCAGGGATCGAACCCAAGTCTCCTGCATTGCAGGTGGATTCTTTACTGTCTGAGACACCAGGGAAGCCCATGAATACTGGAGTGGGTAGCCTATCCCTTCTCTAGGGGATCTTCCCATCCCAGGAATTGAACCAAGCTCTATTGCATTGCAGGTGAATTATTTACCAGCTGAGCTACCAGGTAAGACCCTAATGAACTTCAACTAATAAGCAAAAGATATTAAGAAGAGGTGGCAAGAATACTCAGAAGAACCACACAAAAAAAGATCTTAATGGCCCAGATAACCAAGATGGTGTGATCACTCACCTAGAGCCAGACATCCTGGAGTCTGAAGTCAAGTGGGCTTTAGGAAGCATTACTATGACCAAAGCTAGTGGAGGTGATGGAATTCCAGCTGAGCTATTTCAAATCCTAAAAGATGATGCTGTTATAAAGTGCTGCATTCAATATGTCAGCAAATTTGGAAAACTCAGCAGTGGCCACAAGAATGAAAAGTTTAGTTTTCATACTAGTCCCCAAAAAATAATGCTAAAGAAGGTTCAAAATATGATACAATTGCTCTCCTTTCATGTGCTAGCAAGGTAGTGCTCAAAATCCTTCAAGCTAGGCTTCAGTAGTACATGAACCAAGAACTTCCAGATGTACAAGCTGGACATGAGTTTGAGAAAACTCAGGGAGATAGTGAAGGACAAGGAATCCTGGCATGCTGCAGTCCATGGGGTCACAAAGAGTCCAACACAACTTAGCAACTGGACAGCAAGAATAAATGTGTTGATATTTCTCATGATTTGTGACAAATGTACCAAACTAGTGTAGCAAGGTTAATCCATAGTTTATATGTTTGGGGTCAGTTTTGACCTCCATGAACACTTAAACTTTGGAGATGCAATTTTAAATTCATAAAACGATAGGATAATTGACTCCCTGGTCAAAAGGGAATAACTGGGTGGAAGTAATATTTTGATGGTTAATGTTTCTAGTAGTCTGTAACTAATGCAAAAATGTTTTCCAATAATTTTTTCAAGTTGTCTGATTTCAAAAAAACCATCTGGATAAATTTATCCTGAATCCAGTTTTGGCTTTTCCTATAATCATATGTCTGACAGCAATATGTGTAATGGGTACTGTTTTTGGTCAGTGAATTTCAATTTTCATTTATCTACAGAATTTCACTTTTTTGAGAAGTTTTGATGTTAACATAATAATTCAGAAATGTATAACTCTGGGTAATTTAAGACAAAATCCATAATAGCTTATGGAAATGCATGCTCAGGCTTTCCCATATTTTTATGCCTTTTATTATCCTCATCACACCTAAATACATACAGGTTCATCAAATTCTTCTTAGGTCACTAAGTTGCTAGGTAAAGTATAAATGAGAGAGTACAGAGTTTTTGAACACAGATTTGAGTGTAGATTCTAGATTTACGTTGCCTGGGCTTGAATTTCAGCTCTTTTGCTAGTGATGCCCTGTTACCTTGCTGCTGCTGCTACTGCTGCTAAGTCACTTCAGTCGTGTCCGACTCTGTGTGACCCCATAGACAGCAGCCCACCAGGCTCCCCCATCCCTGGGATTCTCCAGGCAAGAATACTGGAGTGGGTTGCCATTTCCTTCTCCAATGCCCTGTTACCTTGGACAGCTCTAATAACTACTCTGTGCTTCAGGTTAGTCATTGTTGTTGTAATGATTAAATGAATTTGTATATGAATGAGGTTGGACAATAGAAGATAGGTTCTTTACCACTAGCACCACCTGGGAAGCCCAATTAAGTATGTTCAGTTCAGTTCAGTCACTCAGTCGTGTCCGACTCTTTGAGACCCCATGGACTGCAACACTCCAGGCCTCCCTGTCTATCACCAGCTCCCAGAATCTATTCAAACTCCTGTCCATTGAGTCCATTCACTACAATTAAGTATGTAGCGGATATTATTACTGGTCAGAAAACAAATTGTTTTTAGTTAAAACACAATACTGAAGCTATTGGCATATTGCTAAAAAAGTCAAAATTTTCTAAAATTATGTGAATCCACAGTATAATGAAATCTAATGAAAATCAGAAATGGCAAAAATTAGCCCAAAGCCATATAGTTCATATACAACATAGAAAATATTTTGGACCAGTTATTGTAAATGCACTAGAATTTGCTTCCCAAGACTGAGTGACTTCACTTTCACTTTTCACTTTGACTCATTGGAGAAGGAAATGGCAACCCACTCCAGTGTTCTTGCCTGGAGAATCCCAGGGATGGGGGAGCCAGGTGGGCTGC
>SJYX01009657.1:311681-326867 GCA_006410675.1 Oreotragus oreotragus | reverse complement strand
CCCTCCCTCTTCCCTCCCCGTACCATCCTTCTGGGTTGTCTCAGTGCACCAGCTTTGTTTTTTATGTATTATTTGTTTGAAAAATATTATACACCCATTACAGTTCAGCATCATATAGCCACTTATGTATGTTGGGGGCCTATGCTGACTTTTTTTTGACTTCTGAACAAATTGTTCTTATGAACATGCTCTCAGAACAGAACTTGTCTGTATGTAGAGGTATTATTACATTCCAATTTTATTTCAATTTTTAAAAAACTCCTCCGGAGTGGCACTTCTGCAGTGTGGGAAAATCCACGTTTGAGGTGATTTCACAATAGAAAATTTAAAAATATATATTGTTTAAGAGAGTCAAATGAAGCAACAAACAGGAAGATTCAAATCAGAAGGACCCAATATTATATAAGGAATGACCTGAAAGACTATATTACAAAATAAAGGAAACAAAAGCAGAACTTTTTTTTTTTGCAAGGAGAATTCAAGGACTTAATTCCTGGACCAGACTCCAGCTGTGACACCTTGACTTCACATTTTTAAAATAACTAAATGGAACTTTTAGAAATGAACAATTTATTAACTCTTTAACAAATCAAATAAATAGCTAATTGAACTGAAGGGGTAATTGAAGTACTGTAACTTAAAGCTGAGGATAATAAAGAGACTTTAAAAATGTGAGACATTTTAAAAACTTGGAAGATAGAATGAGAAGATGCCAGAAAACATTTAATAAGCATCCCATAAGAAATAAGTGAAATAAAAAGATAGAGAGGCAATCGTTGAGGTTGTTGCTGTGTAGTTATTAAGTCATGTCCAACACTTTTGAGACCTCATGGACTGTAGCCCACCAGGACCCTCTGTCCATGGGATTTCCCAGGCAAGAATGCTGGAGTGGGTTGTTATTTCCTTCTCCAGGAAATCTTCCCAACCCAGGGATCCACTCTGCCTCTCCTGGGCTGGCAGGTAGATTCTTTACTGTTGAGTTACCAGAGAAGCCCAGTATTTGAGGTGTCAGTGACAAGTAATTTTCCAGAATTCTCATTATTGGCTAATGAAAATATAAGTTGCTACAATTTTTTTTAGAAAAATTTGTCAGTATCTAATGAAGTTGAAGAATGTGCATATTCTANACTGTTGAGTTACCAGAGAAGCCCAGTATTTGAGGTGTCAGTGACAAGTAATTTTCCAGAATTCTCATTATTGGCTAATGAAAATATAAGTTGCTACAATTTTTTTTAGAAAAATTTGTCAGTATCTAATGAAGTTGAAGAATGTGCATATTCTATAAACTTGTAGTTTTCTACTGGAAAGAAATTCTCAGAACAAGCACCTGTGCAGTAATGTACTTTGCAGCTTTGTTTGTAGCAGAGAAATTATAGAATTGCATTGGCTGAGTCTTCCGCAGGTGAAATCTCCTGACATACTCTGCTTTCACACATTAGGAGATCTGCATTTCATCATGGGGGACAGAGTACCACTCAAAAATTAATCACTATGCTAATTAATTTAACTGAGAGGAAAACCTCACTAATAGAGTTAAGAATCAAGTATATGAATAATACTTAAGTCCATCAAAGAATTTATTGATTTTATAAAGACCTGCTGAAACATTGTGCTCAGAATAAAGCTCTTAAAATAAGTACTATTCAGAAGTGTGTACCATTCTGATCCTGGTTCAGAATCAGTCATGTAGTTACATTATGCACAGTTCTGATGGGTTTGATTATTTGAGTAATTCACAAATCATAAATGGTAGATTAGAATAAAGGATGAAAATATGCCTAAGGTGAAACATAAGACTACACAGCAGGAAATGAAGGTTGGGAAAAAAGAGAGAAAACAATGTAAAGAAGAGGTATTTAACAAAAAAACTTGTCATTTTGAATCCCTTCCTTTGGAGGTGTATACTAGTAGGTATTTCTATTTGTCTTAAGTCCATGTTCGTAGAAGCAACCCAAATGTCCATCAACAGATGAGTGCATTAGGAAGATATGGCACATATATACAATGGAATATTACTCAGCCATTAAAAAGAATGAATAATGTCATTTGCAGCAACATGGATGGAACTAGAGATTATCATATTAAGTAAAGTAAATCAGGCAAAGAAAGACAAATATCATATTATATTTCTTGTCTGTGGAATCTAAAAAAATGATACAAATGAATTTATTTACAAAACAGAAACATAAAAACTTAGAGAACAAATTTATGATTACCAGGGGGAAGAGTGGAGGGAGAGGAGGGAGATAGACTGGGAGTTTAGGATTGACATACATATATATATGGGCTTCCTGGGTGGTGCAAGTGATAAAGAACCTGCCTGCCATATGGGAGACTTAAAAAGACTCTGGTTTGATCCCTGGGTCAGGAAGATTCCCTGGAGGAGGGCACAGCAACCCACTCTGGTATTCTTGCATGGAGAATCCCTTGGACAGAGGAGGCTGGCAGGCTACGGTTCATAGGCTGTATATATAGGGAGGATGGAGATGGGCATTTCAGCCAAGATGTATTCAGTATGGTGCTGGTTCTGGTTTGGAACGCAGGTAGATACGGCCACTCTAAGGGTGGTCACTTCTAGGCAGGCCATTCTGCCTAGCTTGGAGGACCTACTGTACCACATCTTCCCACTGGACAACTGATAATCTTCTGAGTCCAGGCAGGAATCCCTGGTGCAGACAGATGTACTCCAGCCATTCTGTGTGATCTGGGTCCTGGGTCCATGGGAACAGAACTGTGTTTGCTCCATGCTGTGGCTCACTCCTCATCTTCATCTTTGTTTTCTAATGGTGGGTCTGGCAAATGAAGCCCCAGGGCTTGCAGAGCCAGAGAAGACAGTTAAGGGCCTTCAGGGACTCCAGTTCCATCTGCTCAGGGACAATGCTTCCTCCATCACACATGGATCTGATCCTGGATATCAGCAACTACATCTTCTCTGTCACTCACTAGTGCTGGCTCTACCTCTTTCTGTTCAGGATCTTGGTTCAGGAGTAGCCAGCTGGTCTTGCTCTCATTTCCTCTGGTTCCTCACTGCTCCAATCCCCATTGCCTTCTGTAGGGCCTCGGTGTAGCCTGAGTTCCTCAGTCTGATTTCAGGACACATGGTATCTCCCCGCTAGAACTAGAACTACTGCTGCCAATGGGCAGGTGCCACTCAGTGCCAAAGGTTGAATACCAGGCCCACTCTTTTTTAATGACCCTGTGTGCCTGCATCAGCTCCTGGTTCGTCATTAACTATTCCATCCAAACTCACCTGTCTCATTGCCTAGGACCTTGGCTCTCTAGTGAGAATAAAAACAGTCAATGGTTTCAAACTATCTGATTTAACTCCTAAATAAGTTAACAAAAAATAGCATCTGGAACTAAAATTAAGGATCCCTTTGGGTTAGACACCTTTAACCACAATTTCACTGTAATGATTACAATTTCAGCTCTCTTGGTACTCTTTCTTACAACTACGTCTTCTAAAAAGTTGTCTATAATCCCTTCTTGACTTACTCCTCTTAGTCTCTTCCTTGAACCCACATGAGTGTCTGGTTTTGTTGGTTTGGGTATGGTGTTCTTCTTTTTCTCTACCACTTCCCCAAAACTGCTCCTGTCAGAGTCACGGGTGACCTCCCCTAACTTCTGACCCTCTCTCTGGCCAGATGTATCCCTTGGTGGGATGGAATCAATCTCACCCTCCCTTCTGACTGATGGTTGGAGGAGGTGTGATCATATCCTGAGTTCTGATAAGAAAATGCTGCGCTTGGGGAAGCTCTCACAGTCCCTTGCAAATGTGTGAGAACCTTGTGGTCTGCACTGAACTACAAAGCAGCCCCCAGCCACAACCACCACTCTTTCCAGCTGAGGTTGACCTCTTGTGTTTTTTGTTGAAAGTTCTGTGAAATCTCCTTTCACCACAAAAATAAGGCCAATGTGATAGACACTGGCCTCTCTACAGGAAGCACTTCAAACCTACTATACCTCCAAGCAGTAAAGACTCATTGACACTCCTGTATGCACAGCATCATTAAATCTTTCAAGCTGCATGGTTGATCTGCATGGTTGATCTTCTGCCAGTTGTAAACCTCACTATCTGTCTCTAAGCCAAATACTACAATTGGAATTTTGAAAGTGCACAAGGTAATTTTTAAGCAAACAATGTTGGATTTAAAAAGTGCCCTGCATGCATAATAGAAGAAAACTGTGGTAGGCATGATCTATTATAAGAAAACTCAGAGAAATTCTGTATCTCTGTGGGTTGGGGTGGCTCTGTCTCAGCCCTGAAGGGACAAATGAGACACACTTAAAAAAAGCATGTTCACCACCAAAGAAGTACTTTTTCTCATGTGTACAAAGGGGACCTCATGGCTAGCAGGGATCTCATCTCAGCCCCTCAGTGTTCACAGAGGTTGGCCTTGGAGATAAATTTGTTCCAGGCATATTTGGAACAACTTCAAATCATGGGCCTCCCAGGGCTTACTTGAGGCAGATACATCGACAACAGCACCTCAAAATGCCAGAGGGAGGGTTTCAATTAAGATAGGGAGGGATCCTCAGAAGATAAGTGGCGTTGCCAAGAGCACCAGCATGTGTGTGTGTGTGTGTGTGTGTGTGTGTGTGTAGGAGGTGGTAGTGGTACATCTTACAGTTAGCTGTTTGGGATAATAGTATAGGAACCAGGTTTCCTGGTGGGAATTTCTGACTCTTTGCTTATTACTTCTGTGACCCTGGGCAAACTACTCAACTTCCATGTAGTCCAATATTTTGTGTGTGCTCAGTCGCTAAGTTGTGTCTGACTCTTCTGCAACCCCATGGACTACAGCCCATCTGGCTCCTGTTTACAGGATTTCTCAGGCAAGAATAGTGGAGTGTTTGTCATTTCCTTTTCCAGGGCATCTTCCCAGCCCAGAGATAGAACCCGCATCTCCTGCATTGGCAGGCAGAGTCTTTACCACTGTACCACCTGGGAAGCCCCACTCCAATTTTACCTGTTGTAAAATGAGCAAAAAAAAGTATCTATCCATCTACAGGCAGTTCTATTTAATTCTGATGCTTATACAAAAGGCCTGAAACCAGATAGAGGTCAGAATTGAAGAAGTAGCACCTTTGAGCCCCATGGAAGAACACAGAACCAGACACCTCAAAGTCCCCAAACTCCCCCTGCAAACAATAGACTTTTTGGGACAGGCTTCTAATGTGCTTACTTGGACAATATTCAAATCTTTCTAGTGTGTTAATCAAGATTTCCAGAACTCTTTTTAGTTAAGAAACAACTTAATGAAACTGCTGACCAAAAGTCCAGTGGAATAATTAATACCTTGATTTGATCCCTTGGAAGATTCCCTGGAGAAAGGAATGGCAACCCACTTCAGTATTTTTGTCTGGAAAATCCCATTAACAGAGGAGCCTGGCAGGCTACAGTCCATCAGATCGCAGAGACAGACATGACTGATTGNGAATACTGAAGTGGCTTGCCATTCCCTTCTCCAGTGGACCACATTCTGTCAGACCTCTCCACCATGACCCACCCGCTTTGGGTTGCCCTTCAGGCATGGTTTGGTTTCATTGAGTTAGACAAGGCCATGGTCCTAGTGTGATTAGGCTGACTAGTTTTCTGTGAGTATGGTTTCAGTGTGTCTGCCCTCTGATGCCCTCTTGCAACACCTACCATCTTACTTGGGTTTGAATTATCTTTCAGTCTGTAGAATCTGTGGATGACTTGGAAACAAATTATCCTGAAAAGTTACCCAACACAGATGTCCACCTTAGCTATGGGATAACAAATCATGAAAGGTGCCCAGTGCCCACAATGACAAGTGCTACTTCTGTTTCTGATTGCCCAGAAATGACTGATACAATTTTAGCATTGCATGCTGAAATCTGGAATAAGCTCTTATCTAGGCTTTAAGAGATAGCTAAAAATAAGCTAAGTGCAAAGCCTAAATGAGGCTGAAAACATTCTCTGAAGCCACAGGTATTCCCTTTGTATCTTTGTAAGATATATGTCAAAATGATCTGACTCAGTCCTTGGCAATTACACTGGAGAGTCCTTACAAAACTCCATGGGAAAAAAATCAAGAAACTAGAAATATAGATAGAGAAAGCACACATGTTATGATATGACAAGATGGCAGTTGGCTGTGTAAGAAAATAGAAGTTATTGCAACCAAACCAAGAATATGATAAAATGAATTGTTTCTTTTCAATTAACACAGAAGATAAAATGACAAATGGAGCTAGGAGAACAGAAACCAGTGTAGGGATGTTAACGAAAATAACCATGTGGTCATGAAGTTGACAGCCTACCAAGCTATCAGACATGTAAAATTGATGTCTCCGTTGTTACAAGGAAAACATTCTAGCAGCTTCATTAGTACTGGATTAAAAAATGGAATCAACTCCAAGTAGAAAGGACATAAGGCAAGATGCACTGTATAATAACGATTTTTGACTCCTTTAAATTGAATTGATAAAAAATATCAGCTGCTTCTTATATGAAAAAGCATTCATTTTATAGACAAGACTACAAACCCAAGTAAAACGTTCAAATGAAATTATAAGAGAGTATACATCCAGATTCAGAATGGCTACTCATTTAAACATAAATCTCACATTGTCATGGGGTCTCAGGAGCACAGTGCCATGAGCACTAATGGCAAAGTGGCTAATTTCTGAAATCAAATTCCAGGTCACTTAGAGATGCTGGTTCAAAAGTCCATTTGTGCTAAATTTGGAAAACGCAAAAACAATGTTTAAACAATATTTTGGAACTAATACTTTAGATCAAAGTTTTCAAATTACCAGGACAAATCAAGTTTGTTTTTTACTTTTTCTTGTGGAAGCAGAAAAGACAATGTGACATCCACAGCTGCTCGAGGTGTCAATACGCCTCCTAACGCTACTCAAAATGAATAAAATACAGCAGTGGAAAGAAATATGTTGTTTTCCCCAGGGTAAACTCCTTCTCTCTCATTAATACATTGAACAACTAATTTTCCTCCCCATTCTCATATTAAAAAAAAAAAAAAAGGAAAAAGCAAAACTAGTGATGACATCAGCTGGAAACCTATGTACATCTATACCCCTCCAACAACTCTAAAAACTGTTCTTCCATGACCGCTCTTGAGTTTCTTTTCCTTCAATTTTTACCCTTTCTGTAGTGGAAAGGTCACAGTCTTTCTGTGACAAATTTCTTTTACATTTCAAAAATCTGACCTAATACATATTCAAATGCATTTTTTTTCCTTATTACAGTTCATTCTAAAGAAACCCATCCTGTCAAATCAAAAGAAGTTACTTTCCTTTAAATAAAATATGTGAATAGATGATTAAGACACATACCTCCTGAAGTACAAGAGAACTGTTAAATATTTCACAAGCCCACCTCATGCTACTGGAGACTATTGACAAAATTCCATGAACTTGATCTATCTCTTTATTGAAGTCTTCTTATATATTTTTATTGTTATTGTTGTTAAGCTGCTCAGTAATGTCTGGCTCTTTGTAACCCCACGGACTACAGCCCACCAGGTTCCTCTATCCATGGCAAGGATACCAAAGCGGGTTTCCACTTCCTTCTCCAGGGGATCTTCCAGACCCAGGCATCGAACCTGCGACTCCTGCATTGGCAGGCAGATTCTCTACTACTGAGCTATGAGGGAAGCCCCATCTTTTATTACCATTTTGTAATTATTAGGACTCACATCTTATAGATATATTGTTAGATTTCTACTTACTTCATTTTCTTTTGAATAATCATAGATAGTATTCCCACCAGGAATCCTGCACAAGCCTCTACACCAGCCTCATCTACTAGGGGTCAAACATTAGAAGCAAGAAAAATACAGTCTCACAGCCTTTGAAACTAAGTCCTCAAACACAGGTCAAATATGGAATTTTTCATGAAAAAAATTATGTTACTCTAACATTCAATATTTAAGGGAAAAAAATAAATGTGCAGAAAAGGAGGATAGTCCAGTGAGAAAGTAAGAAAAGATAGAAAATTTATTTGGTGGTCAATCAGTGTTTTCTAGGGAAGAGGGACTCTTGACAAAAGACATACATTATCTTATTGGAAAGTGTCTCTGTACATATTGGCTGAGAGACTTTTAGTAAGTTAGATGTCCTGTACACAGTCTTTTTTTTTATTTTAATTTTTTTTCACAGTACTGTATTGGTTTGGCTTACATTGACATGAATCTGCCACGGGTGTACATGAACTCCCAAACATGAACCCCCTTCCCACCTTCCACCCCACATCATCCCTCCGGATCATCCCCAAGCATCCTGCATCCTGCATCAAACATAGACTTGCAATTCGTTTCTTACATGATAGTATACATATTTCAATGCTATTCTCTCAAATCATCCCGCCCTCTCCCTCTCCCTCTCCCTCAGAGTCCAAAAGTCCACTGTACACATCTGTTTCTCTTTTGCTGTCTTGCATACAGGGTCCTCATTACCATCTTTCTAAATTCCATATGTATGTGTTGTATACTGTATTGGTGTTTTTCTTTCTGGCTTACTTCACTCTGTATAATTGGTTCCAGTTTCACCCATCTTATTAGAACTGATTCAAATGTATTCTTTTTAATGGCTGAGTAATACTCCATTGTGTATATGTATCACAGCTTTCTTATCCATTCATCTGCTGATGGACATCTAGGTTGTTTCCATGTCCTGGCTATTATAAACAGTGCTGCGATGAACATTGGGGTACATGTGTCTCTTTCTATTCTGGTTTCCTTGGTGTGTATGCCCAGCAGTGGGATTGCCAGGTCTTCTGCACAACAAAGGAAATTATAAGCAAGGTGAAAAGACAGCCTTCTGAATACGAGAAAATAATAGCAAATGAAGCAACTGACAAACAACTAATCTCAAAAATATACAAGCAACTTATGCAGCTCAATTCCAGAAAAATAAATGACCCAATCAAAAAATGGGCCAAAGAACTAAATAGACATTTCTCCAAAGGAGACATACGGATGGCTAACAAACACATTAAAAGATGCTCAACATCACTCATTATCAGAGAAATGCAAATCAAGACCACAACGAGGTACCACTTCACACCAGTCAGAATGTCTGTGATCCAAAAGTCTGCAAGCAATAAATGCTGGAGAGGGTGTGGAGAAAAGGGAAACCTCTTACACTGTTGGTGGGAATGCAAACTAGTACAGCCACTATGAAGAACAGTGTGGAGATTCCTTAAAAAATTGCAAATACACAGTTTTTTATATCTTCCAATCAGATAGATTCTTGATGTGGGTATCCAGTTCACCTGGAGCTAGCTTTCTCTTACTGTGAGAAGGACAAAAGCTGCCTTTGAAATGTATGAAATGCTGCCCCCCGGTGACAGGAATAGCTAGACCTTGACATTGCTAGGAGATGACGTGGCAGTCACAGTCAGGCCTGGATATTTTTCTGTTGGAGAGGTGGGAACATCACAGGACACCAACCTCATCAAAGCCACTCTGTGACCATAAGAAAGTGAAACAAAATCTCCAAAACAGTGACAAAAAAGCCAAGGCCATCTTATAATTTTCTAACTGGACACAACATTATCTGATTTTTAATTTCTAAGTTTCATCATTCTACAGTGGGGGGTAGGTAGTTATCTTAAGAATTAATGCTTTTGAACTGTGGTGTTGGAGAAGACTCTTGAGAGTCCCTTGGACTGCAAGGAGATCAAACCAGTCAATCCTGAAGGAAATTGATCCTGAATATTCTTTGGAAGGACTGATGCTGAAACTGAAGCTCCAATGCTCTGGCCACCTGGGGCAAAAAGCCAATTCATTAGAAAAGGCCCCGATGTCAGGGAAAGATTGAAAGCAGGAGGAAAAGAGGATGACAGATGATCAGATGGTTGGATGGCATCACCAACTGAATGGACATGAGTTTGAGCAAGCTCCAGGAGATGGTGAAGGAGAGGGAATCCTGGCATGTTGCAGTCCATGGGGTCTCAGAGTTGGACACGACTGAGTGTCTGAACAGAAACAATCATTTTATTAATTGCATCATATTCTATCAATTGAATTTCCCATAGTTTACATCATCATTCTCTTATTGTTGGATACAGAGTATTTCCGTGTGTTTATTTTTATAATTATTGAGACAATAAATGTACCTGTGCAAATTGCTTTTATATTAATGATTTCTTAAAGTTATAGATTCCTGGGCTTCCTTGGTGGTCAAGTGGTTAAGAATCTGTCTGGCAATGCAGGGGACACTGGTTTGATCCCTGGTACAGGGTGATCCCACGTGCTGTGGAGCAAATAACCCCATGTGCCACAGCTACTGAGCCTGTGCTCTAGAATCTGGGAACCGCAGCTACTGAAACCCTCCTGCCCTACAGCCCATGCTCCACGAGAGAAGCCACCACAGTGAGACGCCCGTGCAGGGCAATGAGAGCGTAGCCCCTGCGGCAATGAGGACCCAGCAGAGCCCAACATAGATAAATGCATTTTAAAACTTGAAGTATTAGTGCTTTGTCAATAGTTCTGAAAATACTTGATACTTATTGTTCCATTTAAAAATGTAGTTATTTTCATCTGTATAGTGCAATATACTGAGGTTAAGTGAGCCATTTTTTTATTATGCAATTTTTAAAAATATAAATTTATTTATTTTCATTGGAGGTTAGTTACATCAACTTTTTAAAATTTTTTTTATGTTTTATGTTTTTTTAATGTTTTTTATGTTTATGTTTTTTTTATGTTTTCTTATGCTTATAAGGCATCTGTGAAAGTGAAAGTCGCTCAGTCCTGTCTGACTCTCTGCCACCCCATGGACGATACAGTCCATAGAATTCTCCAGGTCAGAACATTGGAGTGGGTAGCCTTTCCCTTGACAGATATAAGGCACTGGTATTCCTAGAATATTCCTTTTAAATTTATACCCATGTATAGATTTCATTCATTCAGAAATGACTTTCTGCTAAATCACTTCAGTCGTATCCGACTCTGTAAGACCCCATAAAGGGCAGCCCATCAGGCTCCCCCGTCTCTGGGATTTTCCAGGCAAGAACACTGGAGTGGGTTGCCATTGCCTTCTCCAATGCATGAAAGTGAAAAGTGAAAGTGAAGTCGCTCAGTCGTATCTGACTCAGCGACCCCATGAACTGCAGCCTACCAGGCTCCTCCACCATGGGATTTTCCAGGCAAGAGTACTGGAGTGGCATGCCATTGCCTTCTCCAGAAATGACTTTGGTGTTTAGTAAAAAATATAATATTTTATTTCACAAATTTTTCACCCATTTGACTCAAGACGCTGACCAATGTCTTTATTCTCCATCAATTTATTTCATCATCTTTAAAAGAAACTTAATGGTAATATAAAATAATACATTTATAGATTATCTCTTTTGTTTCATTTATATGTCTCAGTCAGATTCATATAGAAAACGTGCTTAAATATTGAAAAATGTTTAGTATCTGAGGAGAGTATTCACTTGTTATTCCTTACAGCATTATCTTTGAAATTTTTGATGTCTATTCTTTTTATCTCAAGTATTCCAAACACTCAAAATTTTCAAATTTGGGGTTAGCTGAAATACATACTTTTCAGAGTAGCATATCTCTTCGTTTTGTTTTTATAATGTTATTTGTCATCTGCACAGAAAATTGTGTTCACAAAATGCATATTTTTTTCTGTTTTCTCATCATTGAATTGAGTTATATCTTGCTACGAAATGGGATGCTATTCATTTGGAAAGGAGAGCCCTCAGTTTTTGGATGTTTTCATTAAAGAGCTGTCAACCTTTTCTAATGTAAATCTGGAGACCAGTTTAATCATGTAGTGATATGAAAATTTTTACTGGTGGTGTTACCAAATGTTGCTACACCTCTCCACAGGTAAAGCTAAGCAGCCTCTTGAGGCCAGTAGAAGACCATAAATTGTGGATTCAGCTCAGAGAAGGAGGCACGCAGCACAGACAAGACCAAGCCCAAGCAAAGGGGCTTTTTGCTGAAATCTATATTCTAGCTCTCTAAATGGAGGTATGAGCTGTCTTCCACCCTCAGCTGTGAGAATTCTATGACTTACTTATTCCATCTCAGAGTTGTGGTGTGCAAAGGAATCCTCAATTCAGGCAGGGGCTCTTCACTGACTTTCTGCTCCGTCCTGATGCCATTTCCTAAGTCAATGAAGCTTTTTTCATCTGGGCAGTTTCTCCTTCAATCCTCCAGGCCTAGTTTAAAGACTGTGGTTAGAAGTGCTCAAAAACTACTTTTAGGTCACTTCCCCAAACTCTGTGTGTCGTGGTTCAGGTGGGAAAACTTCCAGTCATGAAGGAACTTGATGAATATATCCCATCAACTGCATAGCTCTAGAAATTTCTGACATCTCGTGACACATATTCAATTTAAAATTTAATTTATGATACCATGCTGGACTTTCCAGGACTTTCAGCTGGGTCAGACAATAAAGACTCTGCCTGTATTGCAGGAGACCTGTGTTCAATCTCTGGGTTGAAAACATCCTCTGGAGGAGGACATGGCAACCCACTCCAGTATTCTTCCCGGGAGAATTCCATGGACAGAGGAGCCTGGCAGGCTACAGTCCATGGGGTTGCAAAGAATTGGACATGACTGAGTGACTAACACACTGGACTTTCCATAAGTCATATATATTCAGGCGTATGTTACTGAGAAATTCTAAGAGTAGACAAGACAATCTTCATCAAAAGTCTCTATCATTTTGGGACATGTGTTGTTATTTACTTTAAGGGTATTTACCTGATCTCAACTAATGTACACCGTGGTGGATTCATGTCAATGTATGGCAAAACCAATACAGTATTGTAAAGTAAAATAAAGTAAAAATAAAAATTAAAAAACAAACAAGAAAAGTACACACACACACAAATGAGCACACATGGTATTGCTCTCCTGTATTCACGTTCTGTCTCTCTTTTTAAAGATATTTTTGATTTTAAGGTCTTTATTGAATTTATTACAATATTGAGTCCATTTGCTCTTTTGGTTTTTTTTTTTTGGCTGCAATCTGCCAGGCCTCCCTGCCCATCACCAACTCCTGGAGTTCACTCAAACTCATGTCCATTGAGTCAGTGATGCCATCCAACCATCTCATCCTCTGTCGTCCTCTTCTCCCCCACCCTACCTTCCTCCCCCCACCACCTTCTATCTTTCCCAGCATCAAGGTCTGTCCAAATGAGTCGGTTCTTCACAGCAGGTGACCAAAGTATTGGAGTTTCAGCTTAAGCATCAGTCCTTCCAATGAATATTCAAGATTGATTTCCTTTAGGATGGACTGGTTGGATCTCCTTGCAGTCCAAGTGACTCTCAAGAGTCTTCTCCAACACCACAGTTCAAAAGCATCAATTCTTTGGCACTTAACTTTTTTTATAGTCCAACTGTCACATCCATACAAGACTACTAGAAAAACCATAGCTTTGACTAGATGGACCTTTGTTGGCAAAGTAATGTCTCTGCTTTTTAATATGCTGTGTAGATCAGTCATAGCTTTCCTTCTAAGGAGCAAGCGTCTTTTAATTTCAAGGCTGCAGTCACCATCTACAGTGATTTTGGAGCCCAAGAAAAAAAAGTCTGTCACTCTTTCCATTGCTTCCCCATCTATTTGCCATGAAGTGATGGGACCAGATGCCATGACCTTAGTTTTTTAAATGGTGAGTTTTAAGCTAGTTTTCTCACTCTCTTCTCTCACCTTCATCAAGAGGCTCTTTAGTCCCTCTTCACTTTCTGCAGTAAAGGTGGTGTCATCTGTGTATCTGAGGTTATTGATATTTCTCCTGGAAATCTTATTATTCCTATTAAAGTAAGAATGATAATAATAGGTTAATAATTTTTAGTATACAATACCTTGGATAAAATAAATACTATACATGTTAAACTTTTCATATAATTAAGTTCTCCTTGTGTATCTAAAGCATAAAATCATACAAATTCAGAAATATGTGAACGTTAAAGAGCATCCCTGGTACACAGGAAAAAATTACTTTGCTAATAGACAAGTAAAGAGATCATCAATATTCCCAAATTCATAAGAATGGAAATAACCTGTTTATTTACAGAAGCATGTGAATGAAAGTTTGTACCCCTTGGTGGCAATATAATACATTGGATTAAACAGGACTTTAGCACAAGACCTGAATTAGTTTCAAATCTCAGTTACCTTATTCAATGAGTCTATGAATTCAAGCAAATTTTGTAACCTTTCTAAGTCCAGTATATAGTGGAAATAATTATGTCTGTCTTGACTGCATCACATTAAAGCTGTGAGAATCACTTAAGAATTATGTCAAAGCATCTTCAATTTTAACTTATTATATAGAATGTCCCCAAACTTTCATTCACAGAATCACTGCAGTTATGAGGCTGTATAAGAAAGTAATAAATGTCAAAAGCAATAGAAGCAAAATTCTTCGCTGATGAGCTGACACTTGCAAAATTGGCTGCCACACACATGCTCTTCCCACCTGGCATTAGTCTCCATCTATGTCATGACATCAAGGAAGTTGTTGACTGTATTTCACGAGCTGGCAGATGCTAAAACTTAACGCACACAGAGTGTGCTATGCAAAATAACCTTGCTTTCAAAGTATTTAAGATTTTCTGAGAGCTTTGAGATTTGTTTAAATAAAGTTAGAACTTTGTTTAAATCACAGGCAAATTTACTGAAAAATGGGAGAACAACAGAATTATACAAATTAATACTTTAAATATACAAAATCAACAGGGACACTAAGATTAGTAGCTGCTTCAAAGGAGAATGAAATGAAGATTGAAGTATTAAGAGACACTCAATAAAAATAAAAACAGAGAGGTATTCTATTTTTTTCTGCAAAAGTGACGCATTATATGATTATGTTATAAAACTCAAATAAGAGCTAAAGTTATTGGTATTTGGTACTGGCACAAAGACAGAAATATAGATCAATGAAACAAAATAGAAAGCCCAGAGATAAATCCACACACATATGGATACCTTATCTTTGATAAAGGAGGCAAGAATATACAATGGAGTAAAGACAATCTCTTTAACAAGTGGTGCTGGGAAAACTGGTCAACCACTTGTAAAAGAATGAAACTAGATCACTTTCTAACACCACACACAAAAATAAACTCAAAATGGATTAAAGATCTAAATGTAAGACCAGAAACTATAAAACTCCTAGAGGAGAACATAGGCAAAACACTCTCCGACATAAATCACAGCAGGATCCTC
>SJYX01009657.1:292696-306013 GCA_006410675.1 Oreotragus oreotragus | reverse complement strand
AAATACAAAACTGAAACAGTAATAATAATAATAAAAAAGAGCTAGAGTTATGCTAGTCTGCTATTATAAAATCAGATTGAAAAATAATGGCCCTCCTAAAACCTCAACACTTAATTCTTTCCATTCTAAAAATTATTGAATATATACAATTGTAGCTTAAATCTTAGATATAAGATAAACTGTTTTTCAATAGTATAGTATATTTTTCAAGATAAAGCGTACTGAGCTCTCCTCCCCCACCATTTATTATGAAATGTTAGTTTTTCTTTTAGATAGGTTTATGCAAGTGTACTTTACCTAGTATTCAATTATACATTGAGGACTTCTAGTATGTTTTAAGATGATTTATTTAGGAAAAAATAAGTTAGATTTGGAAACTGATAAAATACTTTGATATGGTTAGATACATATCTTGGTGATGTTTTGTTTTGTTTTTTTTTTTTTACTCTGACTTTGTATTAACTATGCTTTTCTCACAAACTAATGCTCTCAGATGGACTGTTTATACACATAAGAATTTTTTTGCAAATGCTTATTGACAATATATATTTTTTCATAAGTTGTTAACTCATGTTTTCTTCTAGTTTTATATTACTATTTTTTAACTGATTAGAAAGAACCCCTCATATATTAAGACTATGGTTCCTTATTTGACATACACATTTCAAATGTTTTCTGTGTTACTTGTCTTCAGTTTTTGTTATAGTGTACACATGATTTACACTTGATTTTTGGTATTTTTCTTTATTGTTCCTTTCTTTTTTGACAGTTATGGAGGATCATTCTCTACCTAATGTAGTTCTCTTTTGGTCTAGCCTCCACTTGAATTATTGCAAAAGACCCTGCTGCTGGGAAAGACCCAAGGCAAAAGAAGAGGGCGGCAGAGGATGAGATGTTTAGATAGCATCACTAACTCAATGGACATGAATCTGAGCAAACTCTGGGAGATGGTGAAAGACGGAGAAGCCTGTCATGCTGCAGTCCCTGAGGTACAAAGAGCTGGACCGGACTTAGCAACTGAAGAGCAACAATCACATGACTCGATGGCTCTATGGTTGTACAAAGACCACTTTGTTCTGCTCTCTTTTGCCTAGACACCCAAAATTTTCTAATGCTCTTTTTGATTATTTTACCTGTCACAATGTTGCTTCCTCAGTAATTTGTAATCAGGAGAATATCATTCTTGGTTGAACCAGATTCACAGTATGTGATCAAAGACGATGATTATTCAGATGCAAATATTCACTGGTAAAGTTTCTCATAGGATGAAGGAAAATTAAATAAAGACATTTAGGTGGTGTAGAATAAGTATCTTTGGGAATATTGTTTTAATTAATTTATTTTTTAATTGAAGGATAATTGCTTTAGAGAATTTTGTTGTTTTTTACCATAAATCAGCCACAGGTATACACAGAAATTATGAAGGAGCATGTTGAAGGGTCCAGACTCCACATCAGATAACATGAATATAACTACGTAGATAACACTATATTAAGTTGCTCATTCTCCTTGCCACTCAGTTTACTCACCTGTAAAATGGGAATAATAGCCCTGAGAGAGTGGTTTAAATGGTTGAAGGAGATGGTGCATCTCCATAATATTATAAGTATGCACTATTATTTTAATAATGTCATTTAAGTAAATTATAAAAATATTTTTGCTATTTTCAAGTAGCTGAATACCTCTCTCATCTTTTTCATTCTTAGCTATAATCATCTGTATATTTAAAAGAACAAATTGCTCTTTACATTCCCTGGGCTTTGTCAACTCCATTAGTGTATTTTTTTAATATAAATTTATTTATTTTAATTGGAGGTTAATTACTTCACAATATTGTATTGGTTTTGCCATACATCCACATGAATCCGCCACAGGTATATACGTGTTCCCCATCCTGAACCCCCCTCCTTCCTCCCTCCCCATACTATCCCTCTGGGTCATCCCAGTGCACCAGCCCCAAGCATCCAGTATCATGCATTGAATCTGGACTGGCAATTCGTTTCATATTTTATATTATACATGTTTCAATGTCATTCTCCCAAATCATCCCACACTCTCCCTCTCCCACAGAGTCCAAAAGACTGTTCTACACATCTGTGTCTCTTCTGCTGTCTCACATGCAGGGTTATGGTTACCATCTTTCTAAATTCCATATATATGCGTTAGTATACTGTATTGGTGTTTTTCTTTCTGGCTTACTTCACTCTGTATAATAGGCTCCAGTTTCATCCACCTCATTAAAACTGACTCAAATGTATTCTTTTTAATGGCTGAGTAATATTCCATTGTGTATATGTACCACAGCTTTCTTATACATTTTCTTAATCTCACTTACTTGCTTCCTCTCTATTTTAGCTCTAAATGTTGGAGTTTCTCAAGGACAGTACTTAGCACTGTAAGTACACTCTTTGAGTGAGCTCATTCTGGTTCATATATAGTTCTTTTTCTTGAGTTACAGTTACAAATATCTAAATGCATATTAAGCATTTCCATTTGGATGTCTAATAGGCATCTCAAACTTATGTCCAAAATCAGATCACCCTTTTTCCAAATACATTTCCTCATTTATTTCCTCTTGTCATCTTGATTTTAGATAAAAATCATATTTAATTTCTGTTATTACAAATTCAGTTTTCTCTTGTGGCTCAGAGGGTAACAAATCTGCCTATAATGTGAGAAACTGGGTTTCATCCCTGGGTGGGGAAGATCCCCTGGAGAAAGGAATGGCAACCCACTCCAGTATTCTCGCTGGAGAATTCCATGGGCAGAGGAGCCTGATGGGCTACAGTTCCTGTGGTCATAAAGAGTTGGACTTGACTGAGTGACTAACACACACAAACATACATGACACATTCACTCCTTCTGTAATTTCCTTGTTTTTTTCCTCAAAAATAAATTCCAAAGATAAGAATAACTGTCTCATATAGAAAAACACCATTATTATACTGCTATATGTGAGATGCAGTGAGTAGTTAGAGGGAAATCTATGTCATGAAATGGATACACTGAAAGAGAAGTAAGTAAGATCTAAAATCAGCTTAAAATTGTTCCCATTAGGGAACTAGAGAAGGGAGAATATTTTAAACCTAGAAGACACAGAAAAAAAAAGAAATAGTAAATATTTGAGCAGAAATAAATGAAACAAAAACAATAGAGAAAATCAGGGAAACCAAAAGCTGGTTTCAACAAGATTCATTAAGAAGCTTGGTATCAATAAGATTCATCAAACTCCAATCAGGATAAGAAGAGAGAAATTACCAATATCAGAAATAAGAGATTTCATGGCAATAAAAAGGTTAACTAGATATACCAGAGACAACTTTATTCCCACAAATTTGATAACAGATAAAATGTGTTAATTCTTGGAAATACACAAATTACCAAAAGTCATACAAGGAGAAATAGATAAATTGAATAGTCCACATCTATTGAAGTAATTGAGTCAATTACTAGTATCCTTCCAAACCATTAAAAAAAAAAAAAAAAAGGCGAAATGGTGTCACTGGTGAATTCTACTAAAGTTGTAAGAAAGATGTAGTACCAGTTCTCCACAATCTCATAAAGGAATTTGAAACAGAGAAAATACCTTCTGAGAAGACATTCTGTGAAGCCAATATTACTCAAAGTAGCACAAAGACATTAAAAGAAAGTAAAACCACAGATTTATATCTCTCACGAACACACCAACAAAACAGTTAAAAAAAAAAAAAACTTTGCAAATTAAATCCAAAAATCTACAAAGGATGTATACATCATGAGCAGCTGGGTTTTATTTCAGATTTGCAAAGCAGGTTTGACATTCAAAAATGAATAAATATAATCCAATATATCAATAAGCTGAGGAGAAAAGGCATATAATCAAGTCAGCTGGAAGAAAAAAAGTGACAGAATCAATACCCATAAGCACTCTGAGCAAATAAAAAGCTTGATAAAGAACATTTATTTAAAAATCTACTGTTAACATCATATTTCATGGTGAGGTATTTTTCCTTTTAAGCTCAAGAAAAAGGCAAGATGTCTACTCTTACCTCTTCTATTCAGCATTGTATTAAAAATTCTAGGGAGAGGGAGAGGGTGGGATGATTTGGGAGAATAGCATTGAAATATGTATACTATCATGTAAGAAATGAATCGCCAGTCTATGTTCAATGCAGGAGGCAGGATGCTTGGGGCTGGTGTATGGGGATGATCTGGAGGGATGATGTGGGGTGGGAGGTGGGAGGGGGGCTCATGTTTGGGAGTTCGTGTAAAAAAATAAATAAATACAAAAATGAAAAAAAATTATTCATGAAAGCCTTACTCTGTTTAAAAACAAAACTATATGTGAAATGAACTGTCACAGAGTGGGTGATCAATAAATGGTGAAAAAAAAATAAAAAAATAAAAATTCTAGATCATGCAAGAAAATCAAGAAATAAAAGGCATACAGATTAGAGAACAAAAAATAAACCTATTTCTTTTAGCAGATGATATAACTGTCCAGTTAGAGAACTCAAAAGAATCAACATAAAAAATTCTTGGAACTAAGAAGTGAGCACCGGGGAAGGCAATGGCACCCCACCCCAGTACTCTTGCCTGGAAAATCCAATGGATGGAGTAGCCTGGTGGGCTGCAGTCCATGGGGTCGCTAACAGTCGGACAGACTGAGCGACTTCACTTTCACTTTTCTCTTTCATGCATTGGAGAAGGAAATGGCAACCCACTCCAGTATTCTTGCCTGGAGAATCCCAGGGATGGGGGAGCCTGGTGGGCTGCCGTCTATGGGGTCACACAGAGTTGGACACGACTGAAGTGACTTAGCAGCAGCAGCAAGAAGTGAGCACAGAACATTTGCAGGGTTCAAGGTTAATAAATAAAAAGTCAATTTCATACATATATACCAGCAATGAACAACTCGAATTTAACATTTTAAAATGCCATTTACAATAGCTCAAAATTTGAAATATTTATATATAAGTCAAGCAAAATATGTACAGAATCTATATGTGGAAAACTATAAAGCAATGATAAAATGACATCAAAGAAGATTTAGATCAATGGAGAGATATTTCATGTTCACATATTGGAAAGGGTCATTACTGTAAAGATGCTGATTCCTTCTGACTTTATCTATAGACTGTAATCACAAATAAATCTCTTCAAACTTTTTCATAGAGATCAACAAACTAACTCCAATTATGCAGGAAGACAAAAAGTTCTAGACCAGTCAACACAATGCTGAGGAAGAAGAGCAAAATTGAAGGGCTCACAGTACTTGATTTCAAGACTTATTATAAAGCCAAAGTAACCAAGACAACGTGGTATTGGTGAACATATAGACATATAGATCAACAGAACAAAATGAAAACCCCCAAACTAGATGCCTTATAATATAGTCAACTCATTTTTGAGAAAGACACAAATATAATTCAATTGAAAAAGGAATGGGCTCCATTTAAAATAAAAACTTCTCTTCTGTTAAAGACACTTTTAAGTCACAAAGCAATATTTTTTTATGCAAAATATGAATCTCATAAAAGGACTTGCAGTCAATGTAAATAATTCAATACTCAACAAAAGTAGCTGAACAACTCAATCAAAAAATTGGCAAAAGATTTGAAAAGACACTTCCCCCAAGAAGATATAAAAATGGAAAGAGCACATAAAAAGATACACAACATCACCTGTTGCTAGGGAAATGCAAACTAAAATAACAGTGAATTTCCACTAGACACCTGCTAGGGTGCTAAAATCAAAAGTCCTGACAATATCAATTGCTGATGAGGATGGGAAGCAACAAGGACTCATTCATTCCTGGTGGAAATGCAAAGGCATTCAAATTGAAAGACAACTGGCTTTTTTTTTTTTTAATAAAAATAAGCATAGTCTATCATATGATCAAGCAACTACCATTCTAGGTAGTTACAAACTGATTTGAAAACTTATATCCACAAAAAAAACTGCACATGAATGTTTATGGCAGATTGGTTTATAATTGCCCCAAACTGGAAGCACTCAAGATGTCTTTCAATAGGTGAATGAGTGTGCCAAGTATGGTACTCAGATGATGGAAAGAGCGATAAAAAAGCATGAGCTCTCCAGCCACAAAAATATATAGATAAATCTGAAATGCATATTTCATATTAAAAGACATCAGTTTGAAAATGCTCTATTTTACATAATTTCATTGATGTATTATCTGGATAATGCAAAACTGTAAAGAAGGTAAATATTGTCAAGGTCTGCATGAGAAGTAAGGTTGAAAAGTGAAACACAGGGGATATTTCAGGGCAATGAACCTTTATTCTGCATGATATTGTAATGGTGTATTCATTACATTATGCTTTAGTCAAAACCCATGAAACTCACAGAATTTTGTGGCAGAAAGAGTGAATTTTAATGTAGGGAAATTACAAAGATAATGAAGTCTACTCTGTAAAATGGACAAGTGTTTTACTTGTTTAGGATGAGTGAGAATGGGTGTGGCCCTCCTATGACATGGAGGTAGCATAAAAATCACCATGAGGGGATACCAGGCATCTAATGAACCCCCCTACAACTATTCCATTACCTAGATTAATAGTGATGCTTCCGTTGAATGGATGTCCTACAAAGGCATGATTGTAGCAAACTGTGAGAAGCATCCACCACTGTTTAGAGGGATTTTTCTGGTGAAAACTTCCTGTGTACCTGTGAATCAGTGTGGACTACCATGCTTTTATCTGGTGCCCACTTACTGACTTATCACCCAGAAAAACTGGGTGTCAAATTCATGAGACATTAGTAAGGTTTTCCCTATGGTGAACAAGTGATTACTGGTTGAATGGCTACAAAAGGAAAAAAGTAACCCTTCTGCTGCTGCTTGGCAATATGACATCTTTACCTAAAAATTCTTAGTGGAATATGACAGATATAGTTATTGACAAAAAGAAAAGCCAGTGCTATATTTTAATGGCTTTTGGTACCATTTCCTTTTCTGTAACAGAGGTAGGCGTAAGATGCACTGATGCTGTGAGGAGAACAAAATCTTTAAAGCCTGCTGTACAGCTGCCAAGAGTAGGCTAACATTACAGTCATTCAAGATGGGGCAGGAAAACACCAGCACAGCACTGCTGTTAAAGGGGAAGTAAGAAAAACCCTGAATGGGTTAAAATGGCATATAGAAGAAGAACCAAATGCAACACCATCACAGGTACTTCAAAGAACTATCCATCATGATGAAGAGGTCCTGTTATTCAGACCAGAAATTCATTAGGAGGACAGTGAGTAGAATTCAGAACAGACATAGACTTCCAAACCTAACTTCGTTGCATGTAATTAAAATCTCAGAGGAGTATAAAATGACCAGATATGGGGATTTTTATGCATGATTCCAGTGCTCAAAAAATCACACAAAAAAATCTTATTTAAGTAATAGAACTTAAGACAATATTTGATATTTCAGTGCCAGTATACACTATTCAGTGATGACATCTTCAAGACGACCCCAACAGAGTTCACTCAGTAATTCGCTGTGTATGGTAGCACTGGTTTTTCTATGTTGTTGAATTATGCACTAACAGTGAAAAACTAAGAAGACACTTACAGATATGTATAGGAGAAAGTACATGTGTTTGCACAGGAAATAAACTTCAACATTGTGAGATAAATCACTGTGCATGATGGGATCTGAGATTGCAAATACAATACAACTTGACTATACCAGATGAACAAGGAAAAGGATGCTTGTTTTATTTTTCACAATCACTGTGGCAAAAAAATCTTGTTTGGGGGAGCATATGAGTATATGACTATAGTTATTAATAGCCAACACACTAAGTGTTCATCTATGCAGTTTGGAGTTCTATTTATGCCCTTAGAAGACATAAATGGAATTTTAAATACATTATGGAGAAGGTAGGAGAAAAATTAGATGACTTAGTGGATTATGTTTAGAAAGTATGAGTCTATGCAAGCGAGGCAGAGGCAGAAGAAGATCAAAAGCTCCAAGACTTCCACCAGAAACTTGGAATGTTTACACATCAGTATTAAATGGCAACCACAAGATGAACAACAGAAAGTTGGAATTGAAAATTTCAACAGCTGATGGTAGTTCATCATTCTTCAATTTGGAAATTTATTGAAGTGTTAAAGGTGAATAGCAAAACAATGAAAAATGATTGCCCAGATTCTTTGTATTCACACTTGAATATGGCCACCAACAGATAACATTGTCACAAAGATGGTGACAAAATCTGTATATACAAAATTATTAATAGATACTGCAAATATAAAGCCAATAACCAGGTCCGTATACACTTGAGAGCAATCACTTATTGACTTAAAAGTAACCCTGCCAAACTTCATGGGAAGAAAGAATAAACATGAAATCCATGACTGGCAATGAATTACAATAAAAATAAGTCAAAAAACATTTCAATGAAGTTAATGTTTGTATTATTTAATGACTCATGGACCAAATGTCTCAATGGATGTTTTTGACAGGACCAAATGTCTTGGGAGGGACAAAGTATATATATTAGAATTGAAAAATTAAGGAAGTTACCGGTGATGCTGATAACCATGATTCTCACTATTGAAGTGGAAGGTTGTAGAAATGCAAAGGAAGAGATTAGCATAATTCCTGTTGTAACATATTAGATTTGGCATCATCAGCATGAACTTGTGGAGCCAACTGAAAAGCTCCCGACGGCCAAAGATTGAACCATGTGAAACAATAAAATAAAGTAACGTTAGATTGTCCCTCAAGACATAAAATGAATGTGAATGACTTTCACTGATATAAATGACTGAATGAATAAGTAAAGGGAACACAAGTCAAACATCCTCTGCAGAATAACTCTAAATAACTTATGTAGATTGTCTCTTTTGAAAAAGGTGGAGCATAAATCTGCACTGAAGTGCAGGCTGAGCATATTAACGTCCTTCTGAAGAGTACTATGTGGAAATGGGGAAAAGCGAGTAATTTTGCAGTAGTGAAACCTGACAAACACCATTATAGTCAAATGAGCAAAGTCACTCTCAATAGTTATGTTGATAAAAGTACCCTGCCTCAGATGTGCTAAGAATGATTATTTATCCCTGTGGTCTTCCTCCAAAACCCTATGTGTGTCAGTTACTCTGTCATGTCTCTTGTAACCTCATGGACTGTAGCCCACCAGGCTCCTCTGTTCATGAGATTCTCCAGGCAAGAATACCGGAATGCTGCCATTCCCTTCTCCAGGGGATCTTCCCGACCCATGGATCAAAACATAGATTTCCTGCCTTGCAGACAGATTCTTTACCATCTGAGCTGCCAGGGAAGCCCTCTGGAAATGTATGGCCTAGTATAATGATGAGAAAAACATCAGACTACCTCAGCTTAGGAACATTTTGGAAAATATCTAATCAACATTCCTCAAAACTGTCAAAGTTCAAAAAAAAGGAAAAAAGCGAGAAACTATCACACTAGAGATATCCTAAGGAGACGTCAGAACTAAATGTATTGTGGTACCCTGAATGGGATGGATCCTTGAATATAAAAAGGTCTTAGGTAAATACTAAGGAAGAGGTACTGGACAAAAAGTGGATAAAGTATAGACTTTAATTAAAAGCAATATATTAATATTGACTCTAGTTCTGACAAATGTACTAATGCAACATGTTAATAATAGAGGAGGTAGAGTGTTGGGTATATGGTAACATTGTAGTGATATCACAACTCTTCTGTAAATAATGAAACCATCTTGAAAGAAAACATTTATTTAAATAATGGAGTTCCTCTCACTCTTCAACCATATCCTTTGTGGTTTCACAGCTCTAGGCTTTGTTTCACTGCCACAGCTTGTAGGCACTGACTGCTTTTGATCAAGTGATGTCTCTCTTTTCATCTCATTCAAAGATGGATTATCCTGTTTATAGGATGTTTGAACAGATGCAAAACACAGAGGAATCAATGATGCAGAAGCCAAGGAAACATCTCTATCATTGCCAAAGTATGTGGACGTGCAAAGGTAAGAAACCATAACCTTCCACGAGGCCACAGATTATACAGCTAGAATTTTCTATTGGTCTTTTAGTCTTAGATTTTTAATGGGAACTTTTAAGAACTACAGCTGGAATCTATTATTCAGAAAATTCGTAATCTTATTCTGAAATAGTCAGTTTACATACATGTCTCTCCATTAGACTGTGCAGTTTTCTATTTCTGCAACCTTTCTATTCAGTCTAGTTTCTGGCATATAATTATATGTTTGTAAATATTGTTAAATTGAAAGTAATGAATCAGATCTGACTTGACCTAGGCTGAGGATTAAGAAAGTATTATAATGCTTATTTTGTTGAAGTAAAGTTATAAGGACTGGCATCTGAGTTTTGCTTCATGAACTGATATAAATATATAACTTATAATATTTCAAACAAAATTTAGGAAGATGGATGGCTATAGTACTTAATCTTACTTATGTTTCTACTTTAGACAGTAATTTTTAATGTGATTCAATTCTTTTGATACTTTTGATATATTTTGATATATTTTTCCCTTTGGGGTGTCAATTTGATATATTTTTCCTTCCTGGGTGTCAATCCCACTGAATATTATCTGTTTTCAGTCCAGATGTACATAAAGGTAAATGACAAATTTTATTGGAAATATTTTGACTACTTGATCATCTAATAACCACCCATTTGATTATTATGTGAATTATACTTTTGGAACAGAAGTGTTGACATAAGAATAATATTCATTCACCAGTACTGGTGAATTCTACAGAGCACTTTGGTGGTTGGTAGTGAGAATGGGAGGAAATGTTGAAATGATTACAAAATTCTAGTGATACTAATAAGTTCTGGTGATAACAGTTCTGGGGGTATAATGTACAACATGATGACTATCAATTCTGTACCATACACTAAAAAGCAGCAGTGAATGTGCATCATAAAAGTTATCACCACATCTACACAAAAAATGATAGCTATGTGAAATGAGGACTGTATTACTATGGTTGAACCCATGTCTCATGCACATGTCTCCTGCACTGTAGGCAGATTCTTTACTGCTGAACCACCAGGGAAGCCCTAATCACAGCCCAATGTATGTGTATATCAAATAACCCTGTTATAAACCTTAAAGTGTGATATGTTAATTATATCTTAATCAAGCCAAAAAAACAAACAAAAAAAAAAACCACAATGAAATAAATACTTAAAAACCAAAACAAATCAAAACAAAAAAACAGAAAAATAGAAAAATATTTAATTATTAGATAAAGCATACTGGTGTCTTAAACTTCCCTGATGGCTCAGCAGTAAAGGATCCACATGCTGTGCAGGAGATGCAGGAGATGTGAGTTCAATTCCTGGGTCAGGAAGATCCCCTGGAAAAGGAAATAGCAACCCACTCCAGTATTCTTGCCTGGAAAATTCCCTGGACAGAGGAGTCTGGCATTCTATAGTCCATAGTGTTGCAAAAAGTGAAACATGACTGGGCACACACACACAATTGATTCACCTCTTAGTTTGAATGGATAAAACCAATTCTTTAAAGATAAATAAACATGTGTTCATGGTAACATAATATGTATAGAGATTGTAGATTTCTTTCCATCACATTAAGACAATGTGTACTCTCAAAGTTTGACATTTGAATTGTCAAGTACAAGTTGGCACTTGTCGTTGGCACTTGCCATCCACCTCCACAAGAATTAAATCATGTGTTGCTGTAGCTGCTGCTTTTCAGCACTTCCCCAAAAGAGTTTAGGGTAGAGAGCAGAGTGCACACATCTCCTCTGTGCTCGAGTGACAAGTCTTCGGATAGTTAAATATTTTCACGATCCGATTTTATGAGCCCAATTCTTGTATTTCTCCATAGCTAGAAAAACTTTAAAAGCTGTCATGGTGAGATGACTGTTTCTGTGACTAGCAAAGCTTCACAAGAATAGCATAAATCTTTTGGAAAAAATACATGCTTGATTGCACACATTCCACCTTCACCAAAATCATTTATGTACTGACCTTCCCCTTGCCTCTTTGGAGCAACTCTTCAGAGCCATCTGAAATGCTTTCTGCCAGGCTGCAGCCCTCATTTTGCCCCAAAGGAAACTTAACTTGTACCTATCTAATGTAGTGCATTTTTTTAAGTCAACAGTTTGACATATTTTCAGGTTTGTTTTAAATGCTTAAATGTTTTGGAAAGAAAAATTAATCATTATAGATAAGCCCAAATGTCCCAGATGGCATCAGACTGCTCTGAGACTGACCAGCATTACTGTGATTACACTTGTTTCCACAGTGATAGGACTAACTGTCTGGGGTGAGTAAATTAAAGCTACAATTTAACTATAGAGATTAATATGTTTCCTTTGGAGTTTTTTTTTTTTTTTTTTTTACATTTCTCTAACTTTTCCAGAATCATTGTTCACATTTACCTAATATTCTCTTTCAATATTGATTTATTTATGTTGGTATTAAATGACAAGGTTGATAATTTCATTAATTATTAATCATTTCCCCCTATATAGAGGAGGTAGTAAATGTGATTTATACTCTGCTAGAAATTTTGTAATTAATTGGCAAACTGTGGGTCTGACAGTCACAATTTGCTGAAGTTTTATATTTTGGCAAAAGCACTTTGTTGAAAAAGATTTGCACAATGTGAGAGTTGGGAATTAGGTTTTATTTGGGACAGAAAGAAGACTGACTCCTGACAGGCTGTGATTCAGATAGTTCTGAGAAACTGCTCCAAGGAGGAGGGGGAGGAGGAGCTACGTTATACAGAAGTTTGGCAACAAAGGGTGGGTAATCTGAACACCGAAAGATTATTGTTAATTAAAGAAAATCAGATATCTCAAGTTAAGGAATTTGGAACTTGTTTATGTATGGGAAGATGAAATCATTCCTTTCATATGCATCTCAGCTATCTGGGGCCAATATCCTGTGTTTTCATATCTTGAGCTTCTTTGGGGCTCACTCTCATAGGGAGTGGCTTCCATCTGATGGCGGTTAGATAGCAGGCATTCTCCTTCCTAAGTTCCCTTAGAACTCACAGGCTCACTTTGGAGGGCTACAATTACTGATGATGGTGACATCTTTGTTTACTGATAAGGAAATACTTCATTTCTCAGTTGGTAAACAATGTAGGTTTGACAGTCCCAATTCTATGAATTGAGGTTTTATATTCTGGTGAAAGTACTAAATTTTATGAAAGCTGATTTAGGAGAATAGCATTGAAACATGTATAATATCATATATGAAACAAATCACCAGTCCAGGTTCGATGCATGATACAGGATGCTTGGGGCTGATGCACTGGAATGACCCAGAGGAATGGTATGGGGAGGGAGGTGGGGGCGGGGTTCAGGA
>SJYX01009657.1:266889-283869 GCA_006410675.1 Oreotragus oreotragus | reverse complement strand
TTGACTCATTGGAAAAGACTCTGATGCTGGGAGGGATTGGGGGCAGGAGGAGAAGGGGACGACCGAGGATGAGATGGCTGGATGGCATCACGGACTCGATGGACGTGAGTCTGAGTGAACTCCGGGAGGTGGTGATGGACAGGGAGGCCTGGCGTGCTGCGATTCATGGGGTCTCAAAGAGTCGGACACGACTGAGCAACTGAACTGAACTGAACTGAAGGAAGGTCAATACCAGGAAGAGGGAGCAGGATTTGGACTCTCTCTCTATCTCATGCACACCCACATGCACACAGAAAGTTCAGATTATATGTGCTGATATACTATGATAAAATTACACATAGCTGATTTTAGTTGCATTTCTTATATAACAGAAATTAAATGCAAAATTGCACATATTAGATATTTTGATTTTTATTCTCTAAAATGCCTGTTCATCCTCTTTGCCCTTTTTGCAAAAAAAAAAAAAAAAATGGAGTGCTTATTTTTTCTTATTTATGTGTTTATTATAAAATACAAAAGTTAACCTTTCTCATAAGTTATAATCATTTTCTAAGTAAAAAGCCCACCTAAACCTATAAGCTTTTGCATAGTTAAATGCCATGAGTTATGCTGAAATATATGTAAAGTCTTGATGTTGAGTTGGGACTGTTGATGGCCAAAATCCTGGCTTTCTCTGCCCACCAAAGCCTAATAAAAAATATGGAGAGTTTGGAGGAGATAGAAAGGTGGCTTTAATTCCCAGCCAGCGGAGAGGGCAAAACAGTAGGCTCATGCCTTAAAAACTGTGCCCCCCTTCCCATGAAGAAGTGAAAGTGTTATTCACTCAGTCTTGTCCCGCTCTTTGCAGCCCCATGGACTGAAGCCCACCAGCCTTCCCTCTGTCCATGGAATCCAGGCAAGAATACTGTAGTGGGTAGCCCTTTCTTTCTCCAGCGTATCTTCTAGATACAAGGACTCAGCTTGAAGTACAAATATTATTAATTTTCTGAATATAGAAATGATTCCTGAATATAGATTTATTTTCTGAGTATAGATTTTATTCATTTCTGAGTATAGATTTATTTTAATGCTTTTTTTTTCCAAGTTTTTCCTTTTCATGGTGATATGTCTGGAGGTCCTTGGGGCATACAGATATTGGGATCATGGTAAACATTTTGTTTTACAAAGTTACTGATAAAGTATGCTGTGAAATGTATTATTCTGCATCAAATGTGACTCTGAAAAGGACATTTTATTTTTCAGAGTGGTTTTCCCCTGATGCCTTTTAGATATGTAGGCATTTAGTCTGCCTAAGTTTTTCTATCTCCTATCTATTTCTAAACTGTATGACCTTTAGTAAGTTATTTTAGTTGCCCTGTTTATTCTTTGCTTAACCTTAGCTTTAGTGCCTTTATTTATGAAATGTGGAATATGAAGTTAATAATTTTATGTCATAAATGTCATATAAAGAAAAACATTTCATACATTCATATGAATAAAGAACTCAGGAAATTACTTAATTATAGCCCTTAATAGTCGGAGAAGGCAATGGCAACCCACTCCCAATACTCTTGCCTGGAAAATCTCATGGATGGAGGAGCCTGGTGGGCTGCAGTCCATGGGGTCTCGAAGAGTCAGACATGACTGAGCGACTTCACTTTCACTTTTCACTTTCACGCATTGGAGAGGGAAATGGCAACCCATTCCAGCGTTCATGCCTGGAGAATCCCAGGGACAGTGGAGCTGGTGGGCTGCTGTCTATGGGGTCGTACAGAGTCAGACACAACTGAAGTGATTTAGCAGCAGCAGCCCTTAATAGTAAGGGCAGGGAAGACTGGTGGGCTGTAGTCCATGGGTTTACAAAGAGTTGGACACCACTTGTGTATTTAGTCATGTCTGACTCTTTGTGACCCCATAGACTGTAGCCCACCAGGCTCCTCAGTCCATGGGGGTTCTTCAGGCAAGAATACTGGAGTGGGTTGCCATGCCCTCCTCCAGGAGATCTTCTCAACACATGGATCAAACCCAGGTCTCCTGCCTTGCAGGCAGATTCTTTACTGTCTGAACCACAAGGGAAGCCCAAGAATACTGGAGTGGGTAGCCTATCCTTTCTCCAGGGGGTCTTCCTGACCCAGGAATCATACTGTGGTCTCCTGCATTGCAGGTGGATTCTTTATCATCTGAGCTACCACTTAGCTACTGAGTAACAAAAATGACTATTTCTAGCATTTATCTCTTTGTCTGCAAAGAGTTAGAAAAGACAGCAATTGAACAACAAAAACAACAATCTCTTTAAAAGACTATCAGTGGAGGAGGCGTTCATCTCTTAAAAGTGAGTCAAATTTTTTTTTAAAGAAATTGCTTACAAAATTAGTGCCAAAATTGATTTTTATATTCAAACCTTGTTTTCGAGTCTATTTCTTCTTTTTTTTATGTTTTAGGAAACCCTAGCCAAAACTTGTGCCTTAATAGCTGGGTGCAGAAGAAAGGGAAATACTATAACTTTTTCAAAACCTATCAATCATGGATTGATAGTCAAAAATTCTGTTCAACAATGAAATCACATTTCTTGGTGATCCAAGATAAGGCTGAATTGGTAAGAGCTCATTTCCCATGAAAAAGGAAAAAAAGTCCTTTTAAAACTAAGAGCTTTTGCGTGCTCAATGGTGTCTGACTCTTTGTGACCCCATGGACTATAGCCCACCAGGTTCATCTGTCCATGGTTTTCCCAGGCAAGAATACTGGAATGGGTTGCCGTTTCCTTCTCTAGGGAAATCTTCCTAACCCAGGGATCAAACCTGGGTCTCCTGCATTACAGGCAGATTCTTTACTGACTGAACCACCAGGGAAGCCCAACGAGGTACTCATCAAAGGCGCTACCCATATCTGACAATATTCCTGGTATCTTGGGTAGGACAGATGAAGGCTCCTTAGTGTTATTATTTATTTTCCCCATAAACATCAGTCTTCTTCAAGACTGCACATTGGTAGGCAAAAGGATAGATATCTCTCCTTTGGGAAGACATTAATTCCCAGTTTTTGCTTCAAATTGTCTTTGCACCCCTTCATCAGTTGCTGTTTATATCATCCTCATGTATTCCATTAAGTAGCAAATACCTTTACACAATATATGCAAGAATACTTTGGAAACCTTTCCATATTAATTTCCTACCTTAAGTATGTAGAAAACTGCTGGTGTCCAGCCCTGGTGTGTCCAGAGTAATTCGAAGGGGAGACGGAGTATGTGTCCTAGGAAAAAACTTACTTAGTTACCGATATATAGAGAGATTAGAAACGGATAGTGTAGTAGGAAAATTAGTGGAGAAAAAGAGGCTGAACAACTTGGTTTATGTGGAATACCAATCACCACCTACGTAGGCCACAGGCATTTTTCTGTTCTCCCAAAGGAGAGAAGGCACTGAGGCCACCCCGGTCTGATCTTAGAAGCCCGGGCAGAATTAGAAGGCTTGGTTAGTACCCATATTCCAGATGGGAATTCAGCCAGAAAAACAGAGAGCAAGAAAGAATGACACAGGGGAATCAGTCTTTCCAGAAACTGATCCGATCTCTTTTTCACGTTTGCTTATATACCTTTTGTTATACATAGGGATGAATACAGAGTCATGTGGGGGTCAGCAGACCTGACCCTTGTCACAATCAGGTGCTTCATATAAAATTATACAAAGGTCTTGTGGGTTTTACATCATCTTCTGGCCATGAGGCCTGCTGACATTTTATGGCCCTTTCTGATTCCGGTCAGTTAACCAGAAAACTTATTTTTTTCCAGCGGTGATTTTTTCTTAAACCAGGTGCCACCCTCCAAATAAAGTTGTATTCTTATAGGGTGAGGGTGTAGTGAGTTACAACTAAGAGAGGAATTTACTTAGCTTAGGGTTTAACATGATTAATCTTAAAGGTTAATACTTATTTTTCCTATACGCTAGTTATATTCATTATAAGGGCAAGGAATATGGAGATTTAGCAACAAATATTGGCTCAACAAATGAAAACCCTCTACCAATGTTCCCCTTAAGATCTATTTAGTCTTAAGGTAGTGATAAAGTTACATTTTTACATAGCAAGGACACACTGATTTATAACAAAGTTCAGTGATTTATAACAAAAGAGAAAATTCATTAACTCAAAAAGTCTAGTATTGCTAACATCAAAACCTACTATATTTCCTTTTCTATATTCCAAATACATTGATTAATATATTCCCAGGTGCCTAAGGATATGGAGGCCTGGTGGCAATCATTGACTCAACAATGAGAAAAGTCCTATGCTAATACTCCAAACTCTCTGGGCTGTTTATGGTTGAGATGTTGTCACACAAGCTAGTCTGTCAGCAGAGAGGTTTGATCTGAGACACTTTGTCACACTCAGGGCAGGGAATTAGCAGTAATTATTGGCATGATAAATGAAAAAAACCTTCACCAATATAATTTCTAATCAACCCACTATACTATACTAATAATCTTCTAACTTCTCAAAAGAGTCTGTATTTAGAAAGTTTTAAAGCATCTCGTGCCTCTCATGGTTGGGAGACTGTAAACAATCACACGTGGCTGGACGAACCTGATCAGGCATGCTAGAGAACCTTCAGAGAAGTTAGTAATTTGAAACACTCTTGTCACGCCCAGGAATTTTTATTAACTGGAGCTGCAAGTTAACTCCTTCTCCGAGAGAAATGGTTATGGGGGAGAGCCCCCCGTAAAGTCAGAGGTGTAGGTGAGAGCATAAAACAGACTCTGGTTTTGGGGGTAGATGCTCGGGAACAGGGGGTTTCCTGAGGCTTGATCACGCCTTTGCATATGCCAAGCCTCCTTCCTCATGACCTTTGCCATGGGCGGAGTTCCTCACGTTGGCAGAAAACCTCTTCAACCTTCTTAAGATTTCCTGAGTAGGAGGATAAATATCAAAACCTTTAAAAGTCTGAACAAAGGTCAGAAGAAGCTGTTTTAATAGTGTAACAGTTCATTTCATCTGGATCCCTGTCACAGGATTTCTTACAGAGCAGTATACAAGATGGAATTTACTTTTGGATTGGATTGAACACTTCTCATCCACAAAATACGTGGACCTGGCTGAATGGCACCTCATTAAATCTACAATTGTGAGTGTTTGGCATTTGAGTGTGTGTGTGTGCCCAGTCATGTCCAACTCTTTGCGACCCTATGGACTGTAACCTGTCAGGCTGCCTTGTCCATGGAATTTTCCAGGCAGGAGTACTGAAGTGGGTTACACTCCAGAGGATCTCCCTGACCCAGGGATTAAATCAGAGTCTCTTGCATCTCCTTCATTGGTAGGCAGATTATTTAACACTGCATCACCTGGCATTTGAGTCCTTTTGGGGGAATTTAATAGTTCAACAACCAGTCCCTACTGGGGGCTGCCTGAACCTGCAGGGAGCCAACTTGTTCCTACATATTGAAGACTTTAATCTTTGTTAGTGTGTAAATAATCAGGAAATTTGCCTTAGAGAAACAGATTCCTAAACTAATTTATTTTCATATTCGGCTTTCTTTTAGCTTACAGATAATGCTAGAGGTATAAATGGAAAATCATAATCAATGCAAAATTCTCTCAATTTAAATTCTTATTACATATTTCTTAAGAAAAGAGGTTTACAGAATAATTCTTATTTTTTAAATTGGCGTATAACTGCTTTACAATGATGCATTAGCTTTTGCTGTAGTACAACATGAAATGGTCACATATATATATATCCCCTCTCTCACAGCAAAATAAAGATCTTAGAAGACTGCTATGATCTGCATGTTTGTATTACCCCAAAATTCATGTGTTAAAATCCTAACCATGATGTATTAAGAAATAGGACCTTTGAGAGATGCTTAAATCATGAGGGTGGAGCTTTCACAAAGGTAGCTTCTCCCACCCCAATTACTGAGAAATATTAAGGAAAAAGTTATATGTAACACAACAGACAGCCATGTGATTCTTTTCAAATTCTATTATCCCAATAAACAATACCTGTATCTATTTTATGTACCTCATTCATTTCTGTTTAAATTCTATGGATAGAGAGTACTGAATCTTCGGGGATTCTGTGCTAATCCTCAAAACACAGGCAGAAGGTTTGTAGTGTCCAGGGCAAAAATTTCTACACTCATTATCAAGGCTTGGGGGATCATTAAAAGTTGATTTAACTTCTTGAAAGTTTGAAATTTTGTGGTATCTCTTAAAGAGATGTGATGTGGAGGAAATGAAGAAAGAAAATACAGATGTTCGAGAGTGATACAGCAGACTTACCAGGCTGGCTGAGGGGAAGTAAAAATTGCTCAAAAGAAGGAAGTCATCCAGCAAACAAATATTCTTAACCAGAGACTATTTACAATATTTTTTGTTAAAATTCATAGTCTGTACTCACATATGCCACAATCTCTGTACACCCTCCACACTAAATTAACTTAAAAAATTATCTTTGATTGTTTTTAATGGATATCTCCCAGCATATTTTTTCTAGAAAATCAGCATGACCCTTTTTTATTTTTTAAATATTTTATTTTTAAGTTTTGTTGGAGTATAGTTGATTTAACATGTCCTATTATCTTCAGACATAGAAGGTGATGGCATCCCACTGCTGTAGTCTTGCCTGGAAAATCCCATGGATGGAAGATCCTGGTGGGCTGCCATCTATGGGGTCGCAAAGAGTCAGACACGACTGAAGTGACTTAGCAGCAGCAGCAGCAGCAGCATTAGCTTCAGATGTACAGCAAAGTGAATCAGTTCTACATATATCCACTCCTTTTACCATTATATTTTTCATATAGAATGTGATGCTCTGCCACCCACATGCAAACCTGCTTAGAATTATTAATTTGCTAACCTGATTCTTTAAGTTGAGTATTTTCTGATTTCTAAGATATTTTGCAGCTTATTTGTTTAAGACAGGAAAAGTTGGTCTGAACATCATGGAAAAACAGAATTTAGGGGAGGTTTCCTTTTTTTATGTTAAGTATAAAAAATCTGGGTATATCCTTATACACCCACATTCACAGAAATTTTCTTGTTGAGGTGTCTATGTGAGTTTACAAATTTTAAAAGGGAGTTGATCTTTTGTAGAAGCAAAGAGGCTCATTTCAAACAGTGAAAAAAGATTTTTGAAAGCTCTCATTCTATTCTGGCTCCTATAACAAAATACCACAGGCTGGGTAGCTTATAAGCAACAGAAATGTATTTCCCACAGTTCTGGAGTATGGGATTCCAAGATAAAAGTACCTGAATGATCCTGTTTTGTTAAGAGGACTTCTTGGTTTGCAGCCAGAGCCTTCTCAACATGTTCTCAAATAGTGGAAGGGACTCGAGATCTCTCTAGAACCGCCTTTGTAAGAAAATAATCACATTCGTGAAGGTTCCACCCTCATGACTTAAGCATCTCTCAAAGGTCCTAATTCCTAATATATCATTTTGAAGTTAGGATTTTAACATGAATTTTGGGGTGATACAAACATTCAGATCCTAGTAGCCTCCTAAAATCTTTAGTTTTCACATGATGGAATGGATTGGGAAACCCATGTTTCTTACATTTTAATTCCACATAGTAATGATATTTACAAATGACTGTTTAGGTTAGAAAACTATTTGGAGGAACTCCTTCATTACATAAATTGCTTTTAATGTGCATTTGCTCTCTAAATATTGCACTGTCTCAAACCTCCAGATTGGAGAGTACATTCTTCCTAGGAAGAGAGAAAACACAGAATACACAGAGTTGTGCTTTTAGCAGAGTGAGAACAGATGTCTGGGAAAGAGTCCAGCTTTCATGGGAGTCACTAGCACATCGCTTTTTCCTCTATAGATTTCAAGTTCTTGGCGAGACTGAAGATGATGCTTGTGCTTTAATAACAAAAAAAGGGTGTTTTTTTTTTCTGAAAAGTGCCTCATTCAGAATTACTGGATTTGTCAAGGTGTCGTTCCTTCATCTACAGACAACGACCTCTGAATTGATCACAGGTATAAATCTTCCTGTTTAAAAAAAATTTATACATTTTTATGGAAACACTTTGTTTCTACAACAAATATTATTGTGATAGTGCTGATAATAGTGTGGCCATGGGTCACTACCCATCAAGGCAATCGGCCTTGAGTTCTTAACTCTACCTGAGGACTGAAATGACATTTTCATAGTTACCTGTCATGAATGATACTAGCTGTTTCAGACAGAAACTATTGCTTTGTCTCCTCAAGAATTCTCTCCCTACACCTTGCCTTCACCATTAACGGAAACAATTTTACTTTTTCAAAGACAAGCCATTGGATGTTACATTTTCGAATTTTCTACCATTGAATCTACACATTTGTCTGTGTCTTGTCTGTTGCTTTTTTTCTCTCCATTTCAAAAAAAAAAAAAAAAGCCACACTTCTTTCTATCTAAATCAGATCTCCAAGTCTATGGTCAGGATTGCATCCACTTAATTTTTTTTCAAGGAGATCCCTTCCTTGATTATGTCTTCTTTAACTTCTGTCTTCTTATGCCTTCCTTTACAAGAAAATTGTTCATTAACCACATGTGTCTTTTGGTTTCCACCCAGTTTTCCTCATCCCTTTTAAGTCAAATTTCCTAAAAATTTTTATACTTGCCTTCCTCTTTCTGTTTCTCAGTCCACATTCTAAAATGTAGTTTCTGCTTTTCCTACTATTGCACTGAAGTATTCTCTCCACACTTTTGACTAAATACAGTCAGGACTGTTTACTTTCACTTTATCTCTCAGCAGTGTTGCTCATTGTTGACCTGGCATTCATTTTTGAAATATTTTTTAACCTTAGCATCTATGATGTAAAGTTTTCTTGAAATTCTCTCTACCTCTCCAACTGTTCCTCCTCAGTATTTTCTGCAACATCTATTCTCTCATCTAGTCTCTTAAATAATGATATTCCTCAGAGTTCTTGTGGGTCCTCTATTACATGCAACTATTGGTTGAACTAATCCACTCGATAACTTCAATTGCTATCAATTTATTTTATTTTTAAATAGTTTTCATTGACGTGTAGTTGATTTACAATGTTGTGCTAGTTTCAAGTGTACAGCAAAGTGAATCAGTTATCAGTTCAGTTCTGTTGCTCAGTCATGTCCGAGTCTTTGCACCCCCATGGACTGCAGCATGCCAGGCTACCCTGTTCATCACCAACTCCCAAAGCTTGCTCAAACTTATGTCCATCGAGTCAGTGATGCCATACAACTGTCTCATCTTCTGTCATCCCCTTCTCTTCCTGCCTTCAATGTTTCCCAGCATCATGGTCTTTTCCAATGAGTCAGTACTTTGCATCATGTGGCTAAAGTATTGGAGTTTCAACTTTAGCATCATTCTTTCCAATGAATATTCAGGACAGATTTCCTTTAGGATTAACTGGTTTGATGTTGCAGTCTGAGGGACTCTCAAGAATCTTCTCCAACACCACACTTACAGTTATATGTGTACATATATTCATTCTTTTTTTAAAGAGTCTTTTTTACATATAGGTCATTACAAAGTATTAAGTAGAGTTCCTTGTGCTATACAGCAAATTCTTATAAGTTAAATGTATAAAACAACTCATTTTACATGTAATTATGTGTATATGTTGGGGCTTCCCTGGTAGCTCTGTGGTAAAGAATTTGCCTTCAATACATGCAGATTCGATCCCTGGGTCAGGAAGATCCCCTAGAGAAAACCCAGTCCAGTATTCTTGCCTTTGAAACCCCATGGATGGAGCAGCCTGGCAGGCTTGGGGTTACAAAAGAGTCGGACATGACTGATCTACTAGACAACGGTGTATATGTCAGTCCCAATCTCCCCAATTCATTGACCACTCCCAAACCCATACTTCTAGCCCAGACCTTATTATAGAGGATTGCCCATTGGACATCTCTATATACACCTACATCTCAAGACCTGTTAACTAATGAACTTAAACAGATTACCTTAGTGGATTGGTAGCAACATGCTCACTCTAGTTCAAGCCAGAACTTTTGGAGTCAACCACGACTTCTTCCTTCTTCTCTCTCTCAATATTCAAAAATTCATTTAAACCCTGTCAATTTTATCACACTATTATTTCTGGAGTCTGTCTCTATACAGACTTTATTGATCACCCAATGGTCTTGAATTATTGCTCTAGAGTTTCTGTCTGCTGCAGTCCATTCTCCAAGTTGTCATCATGGTTTAGATTCTTGGAACCTCACATCCCCCACATTACTCACTACCTTCAGTGACTTTTCACTGTTTAAACCTTTTACCAACTCTTTATTCCTCCCCCACCTCCATGCTGGTAATGATGCAAGCACACTAATCCTGTTTCAGTTCCGCAAATGTGGCATGCTGTCTTTTGCCTCTAATCTAATCATATGTTTGGCTCAACTCAACAAACACTGTTCCCTTTCTCACTCTTCTGTTCAACTCTTCCTTATCTTTCAGGTCACCAGTGAAATGTCATTTGCAAGAAAATGCTTCTGTGACTATTGTCCACTCCAGGCTAAATTGTAAGGATTTCATATATATTTTCATAGTTCCTTGTGTTGATTTTAATCTTATCATTTAAAATCTTTTTTTTTCCTTAACCATTAATTATTCGTATTTCTTCATGTGCTGTAAACTCTGTAAAGTGGATAATCCTCATCACTGTGCGAACAAGGTGTGTGACTCATACTGGCAGATAAGTACTTTTTATGTTATCAAGTATGGATTTGCTACATGTTTCCCAGCATCATTTTTACTAGTTAGGTAGAGCTTCCCCTAGTTTTGATAAACAAAACCTGTATACAGAGAAATAAAGTCACTGCTGTGTTTTTTTTCTTTTTAAATAAATATCAGTGTTAGATTTACAGACTAATGAATAAAAACTTCCAGGTTTCTTGCTTGTTTGTGCTTTTAACCAAGAGGCTTGGAGCTGAGAGATTGCTAACGTTTGCTGATTGACTTTAAATTCACCAACAGAACTATTTTAAGGTCTTGGATCCATTAACAGCAAAATTTACAGATTATACCTAGATGTCCATCAGCAGCTGAATGGATAAGAAAGCTGTGGTACATATACACAATGGAGTATTACTCAGCCATTAAAAAGAATACATTTGAATCAGTTCTAATAAGATGGATGAAACTGGAACCGATTATACAGAGTGAAGTAAGCCAGAAAGAAAAACACCAATACAGTATACTAACACATATATATGAAATTTAGAAAGATGGTAATGAGGACCCTGTATGCAAGACAGCAAAAGACACAGATGTGTAGAATGGACTTTTGGACTCTGAGGGAGAGGGAGAGGGTGGGATGATTTGGGAGAATAGCATTGAAATATGTATACTATCATGTAAGAAATGAATCGCCAGTCTATGTTTGATGCAGGATGCAGGATGTTTAGGGCTGGTGTATGGGGATGATTCGGAGGGATGATGTGGGGTGGGAGGTGGGAGGGGGAGTTCATGTTTGGAAGTTCATGTACACCCATGACGGATTCATATCAATGTATGCCAAAACCAATACAGTACTGTAAAGTAAAATAAAGTAAAAAAATAAAGTTAAAGTAATGGAATAGAAAAAAAAAGAAAAATAAAGATTATAACAGAATTTTTACAATTTATTTCAAATTCATAAACAGAAATAATATAGCTTTGTAGGGAAAGAAATATAAAATGTTCAACTCAAAAAATTTAAATGCAAAGAGCATAAAACCATGCTTACTTAGTATAACAAGTGCAAAAATATGTACCATTTTATTAACATGAACATTTGAGATATGTCAAAAAAATGATAAACGTTACAATTGAAGGGAAAGGGAGAAAGATTAAGAGATCTGAGGATCTCTTGTTTCAATGATTTTTGAAACACTAATTTTGATGTAAACGTTTAAACATTTAAATATTAAAATATGAAAGAATTAGCCTGTTTGCACGTTGAGTATTGCCTTGGAAAGAAAGTGAAAGTCACTCAGTCGTGTCCGACTCTTTGCTGTCCGACTCTCTTAGCTGTCTGACTCTTTTTGCTGTCTGTCCGACTCTTTCTTTGCTGTCCGACTATGTGACCCCATGGATTATATAGTCCATGGAAATTTCCAGGCCAGAATACTTGAGTGGGTAGTCTTTCCCTTCTCCAAAGGATCTTCCCAACCCAGGGATAGAACACAGGTCTCCTGCATTGTGGGTGAATTCTTTACCAGCTGAGCCACAAGAGAAACCTGAGAACACTGGAGTAGGTAGCCTATCCATTCCCCATTGCAATCTAAGTATTGCTTTCAGTTCAGTTCAGTTCAGTTGGACACTCCAGTATTAGAAGGCTTACAGGTCTAATATGTGAGTATTGCAGCATCTATATCCTAGAAAACATGCATTGTTCTCACTTTGTGCTTCTGCAGATATGTGTGAACAGATTTATGTGTCTGAAGTTAAACTGTCACTGCACTGGTGCTCTCAGAGGCCCAGATTCAGCTCTCTGACCAAACCAAAATGACCTTAAACTTCACCTAAAAAGCAGTAAGTAATATAGAAGCAAATGATTTTTTTCAATGGGCAGATAACTCATCTTTGCCTCGTTTTGTCATGTGAGCTTACACGTACTTTTCCTCATTTTGTCATGTGAGATTACACCTGAGGTCTGTGCACCTCTGTCTGCATCTGAGTCACATACCAGCCCAGACTCTCTCCTGAATTCTAGAACTGTACATCATACTTCCTGTGAAGCATTTCCCCTTGGAATTCCTGCCAACTCCTAAAATTCAGTAATTTCAAAATGTCCTTTTCCTGCTGTGTCAGTTAGTAACCCCACTGTTCCTCTGATTGACTTCCCAAAGGGAAGCATGGAATTTATTTTTTTTAACATCTATTCTTCATCTCATTGTCTGATATTTTCTGGGAGTTTATCTTTGAAAGAGTTTCTGAGTCACTTCACTCTTCTCTATTCTTCCTACCACAATTTCTGACACTGCTCTTATAATTTCTTCTTTCAATCAATTGAAAAGACTTTCAAATAATTTCTTAACCCGTCAAGTATCTAGTATCTTTAGTACCTAAAGGTACTAGAAGTTTAGAGTATCAGTTCTAAACTTCACTACTTCAGTTAGAATAGCAAATGATTTCCCCTGAATCTGGCCCCGGGTCTCCTTCCCTCTCTTCCTCCCTCCCCGACCCCCACTGTCAGCTCCAAATCTTATTCTTTCCCTCTCATTCTGGTGCTTCCAGACAATTATAGCTTCTCAATTTTGTAGCATTTGCTATCCTCATATATGCTTTTCACTCTGCTGCCAGTGTTTTTTCTGAAAATGTTCTTCCTTGAATATCTCCACTTTCGTAACTTGTCAATTAAAAAATATCTTCTCTAGGCACGTCTTTCTCAAATTTTGGACACTTTCTTTCTTGTGCTACCAGTGAACTTTGCATACTTCATATCCATTTGATTTTGTATTTCTTACACTGTTTGGTAATTCAATGTTTGAAGGTTCATCTAGTCAGTTTCTGCTTTTCTAAACAAATTATAGGCAATGCTAAATTTCTTGTCCCATTTATTCTATTCTGCTGCTGCTGCTAAGTCACTTCAGTTGTGTCCGACTCTGTGTGACCCCATAGACGGCAGCCCACCAGGCTCCCCCGTCCCTGGGATTCTCCAGGCAAGAACACTGGAGTGGGTTGCCATTTCCTTCTCCAAGGCATGAAAGAGAAAAGTGAAAGTGAAGTCGCTCAGTCTGTCTGACTGTCAGCGACCCCATGGACTGCAGCCCACCAGGCTACTCCATCCATTGGATTTCCCAGGCAAGAGTACTGATAATTTTATTTACTCCTGATACAGGAGAACAATGAAGTAATAATACAGCACAAGCTGTTAAAATTAAGACCTTAAGAACAAAGTCCTGAGTTTTCTAAGGAGCCATGCAATGGTTGGTTTTAATTAGGAAAGAGATTTTCTCTTTTTGTCTTTTGTGTGACTCTGTATGGTTCTTTTCCCTATTCATGTTGAAACTGAAATAATCAAATAAACATTTATAAACAGTGGGAACGAGGAGAGAACAGAGAGGAAAACAAAATGAAGTCCCTGGGATTCTCCAGGCAAGAACACTGGAGTGGGTTGCCATTTCCTTCTCCAAGGCATGAAAGAGAAAAGTGAAAGTGAAGTCGCTCAGTCTGTCTGACTGTCAGCGACCCCATGGACTGCAGCCCACCAGGCTACTCCATCCATTGGATTTCCCAGGCAAGAGTACTGATAATTTTATTTACTCCTGATACAGGAGAACAATGAAGTAATAATACAGCACAAGCTGTTAAAATTAAGACCTTAAGAACAAAGTCCTGAGTTTTCTAAGGAACCATGCAATGGTTGGTTTTAATTAGGAAAGAGATTTTCTCTTTTTGTCTTTTGTGTGACTCTGTATGGTTCTTTTCCCTATTCATGTTGAAACTGAAATAATCAAATAAACATTTATAAACAGTGGGAACGAGGAGAGAACAGAGAGGAAAACAAAATGAGAATGAGGGTGAGAAGAGAGCTTGGAAAGATGGAAATTGATATGGTCGATAACAGAATATGCAACAATAAGACTCTGCTAAGTTATTTTCCTAAATTCTTACAAGTCCAGTATGTGTTCTCTTTTTACAACTATTTAAATTATTTCTATCAATGAGTATACATGAAGCACCCATAGGATGCAGAACACAGATTTCACAATTATTTCAAGAAAACAATGTTTTACAAAGAGATATTGTTAACCTTGAGGAAACATGAAGATAATATTTTCTGAAGAGTTACACATTCTGACATAGAACCTAATTCATTTTCTCAAATAGAGAGCAGTTTGCACAGCAAGGTTTAAATCACTTCCTCACCCACCTGCCCCCTATAATTTGTACTATTCATGATGTCCATCACAAAATAGGTCCTTGGCATTCACAAATAGCACTCTGCAAGTTCAGAATTGTTTACTCATTACCTTAATTCTGTCACATGACAGTCTGAATGTGAAATCTTTTTATTATTGGTTCATCTTTTCTTCTAATTGTGTTCGGTGTGTAAAAGAGATTCACTCAACTAGTAAGTCAACATGTTATGCACTATTCTTGTGTTGAACTACACTACATTATTCATGAGTGAATCTCATGAAGTTATGCAAATATTACAAAACTAAAAGAAAATTAACTAGGACTGATAATGAAATTAACAGTAAAAATATCAGAATTCTTAACAAAATAAGCAATTTTGAATGACATTAGTCAATTCATATTATTAAATCTCTTGAAATGTCATCTAAAAATTTCATACATATTTTAATGTATTACCTATCAGATTTGATTCTAAAAGCAATTTGGAAGTTTTAAATACACTGCAGCATATACATCTTGAATGCCAAGAAGCTAACAGATTTATAAAAATGGACTTAGAGGTTTTGAGTGAAATATCAATGAACATTTCTAAGCATGAATTTCCTTTACCTTTATATTAATATATTTCTTTCTGAAGGAATAGAAATTACATTTTATGTAAAGTATGTTAAATCTAGGGTGTCTTAACTTTTTGATGTGCATATGTTTGGTTTGCTGCAAATCCATTTTCTAACTAAATGGGTACTTTACAAAGTTTTGTGTAAATAGGCACATTCACCAACCCCAATTATTTTAAACCTGAAACAAAACACAAAGGGGAAAAAAGGGGGGCCACAGAATGAGTGGATACTGAAGAAAATTATTGTCTGCTCTCAGATTTTATTCTAACCCAACATCATATTATTTGAATATAAAGCAAACTGAATTCATATGTTTTGCCTGTCCTAAAACATAGCTTTGTAAACTGTATAGTCCATAGAATTCTCCTGGCCAAAATACTGGCGTGGGTAGCGAGTCCCTTCTCCAGGGAATCTTCCCAACCCAGGAATCAAACCCAGCTCTTCCATACTTGTAGGCAGATTCTTTGCCTTCTGAGCCACAAAGGAAGCCCGAGAATACTGGGGTGGATAGCCTATTTTTTCTCCAGGGGATCTTCCCAACCCACTAATCGAAATGGGGTCTTCTGCATTGTAGGTGGATTCTTCACCAGCTGAGCTACCAAAGAAGCCCTTATAAACTCAAAATATCAATAATCTATATGATGAAGAAGGGAAGGATCTATTGCCAAATATATTTTAAATTTTGCATAATATTCTAATTATTTAACATCTTTGAAAACTAATTTTTCTTTCACCTGTGTTATTATGGAACAATACATATTACACCTCTCACAGTTCTGTACAGGTTGGATGGAACAATGATTATATGAAGCATTATGTTTGGAATATTATAGGCATTAAAAAATTTGTATGATAACTTGTGTTGCCATTTTGTTTCCTGGGCTCATTTTTTCTCCATCGAAGGGAAACTTCTAGGAGAATGGTGTGTATGGATTATAACTCAGGTCTCTCCATGATGGGAAAGGTTTTAAGCCCCAGTTTCAGGTGTGTCAGTTACATACTCAGGACTTACCAATCCTGGCTGGATAGCATTAAATCGATTCACTTGCAAGTCTGCCCTGGTTTTCGCCTCAGTCCAGTCCAATACTGAGGATGTTCAGAATATGGCTTCAGGAAATTCTTTAATAAGGAATATTCATAGAATAAATAGCAAATGCCTCCTTCTCTTGAATTTTTTGGTTTAAGTCATTATCAGTTCAGTTCAGTCGCTCAGTCGTGCCCGACTCTTTGCGACCCCATGAATCGCAGCATGTCAGGCCTCCCTGTCCATCACCATCTCCCGGAGTTCACTCAAACTCGTGTCCATCGAGTCAGTGATGCCATCCAGCCATCTCATCCTCAGTCATCCCCTTCTCCTCCTGCTCCCAATCCCTCCCAGCATCAGAGTCTTTTCCAATGAGTCAACTCTTCGCATGAGGTGGCCAAAGTACTGGAGTTTCAGCTTTAGCATCATTCCTTCCAAAGAAATCCCAGGGTTGATCTCCTTCAGAATGGACTGGTTGGATCTCCTTGCAGTCCAAGGGACTCTCAAGAGTCTTTTCCAACATCACAGTTCAAAAGCATCAATTCTT
>SJYX01009657.1:243476-257252 GCA_006410675.1 Oreotragus oreotragus | reverse complement strand
AAGACGCTTACTCCTTGGATGAAAAGTTATGACCAACCTGGATAGTATATTCAAAAGCAGAGACATTACTTTGCCGACTAAGGTCCGCCTAGTCAAGGCTATGGTTTTTCCTGTGGTAATGTATGGATGTGAAAGCTGGACTGTGAAGAAAGCTGAGTGCCGAAGAATTGATGCTTTTGAAGTGTGGTGTTGGAGAAGACTCTTGAGAGTCCCTTGGACTGCAAGGAGATCCAACCAGTCCATTCTGAAGGAGATCCACCCTGGGATTTCTTTGGAAGGAATGATGCTAAAGTTGAAACTCCAGTACTTTGGCCACCTCATGTGAAGAGTTGACTCATTGGAAAAGACTCTGATGCTGGGAGGGATTGGGGGCAGGAGGAGAAGGGGACGACCGAGGATGAGATGGCTGGATGGCATCACGAACTCGATGGACATGAGTCTGAGTGAACTCCGGGAGATGGTGATGGACAGGGAGGCCTGGCGTGCTGCGATTCATGGGGTCTCAAAGAGTCGGACATGACTGAGCAACTGAACTGAACTGAACTGAACTGATGTTATTCTTTATGATACAATTATAAATGCAATTGTTTTCTTAATTTCTCTTCGCGATGGTTTGTTATTAGCATCTAGAAATGCAACATATTTCTGCATATTGATTTTATATCCTACAACTGTACTGAATTCATTTATTAGTTCTACAGCTTTTTTGGTGGAATCTTTAGGGTTTTCTGTATACAATATCACGTCATCTGCAATAGTGTAAGTTTTACTTCTTCCTTTCCAATATTAACACATTTTCTTTTTTATCAGTTGGGCTTTTCAGATGGCTCAGTGATAAAGAATCTGCCCACCAAAGCAGGAAGCGTGGGTTTGATCCCTGTTGGGGAAGATGCCCTAAAGAAGAAAATAATAACCTACTCCAGTATTCTTGCCTGGGAAATCCCGTGGACAGAGGAGCCTGGTGGGCTACAGTACATGGGGTTGCAAAAAAGTTGGACACGACTTAGCAACTAAACAATAACAGCACATTTATTAATTATTAAGGTTAAGAGTTGCTCTCCATGTCCTGAAAACGATAAACAGGAAACCTTTCTTAATAACACCCAAGAATACCTTTGTTGAATGGCTCCCTCTGCTGGACAAAATCTGCACTGCTTATTGTTGTCAGACACAAAGCTGGGATAATCTAGGCACAGCACAAGCAAGTTCCTAAAAATATCTGGAATTTTCTGGGAAATAAGATTTCCTGAAACCACTGTTAGCTGCGTTGTGAGGGGGAGTNTCCCTCTGCTGGACAAAATCTGCACTGCTTATTGTTGTCAGACACAAAGCTGGGATAATCTAGGCACAGCACAAGCAAGTTCCTAAAAATATCTGGAATTTTCTGGGAAATAAGATTTCCTGAAACCACTGTTAGCTGCGTTGTGAGGGGGAGTAGAGAGAGGGTTGTTCTGTATTCCCAACACTGCAGACCTGTTCTGTTAACATTTCAACACTAATTAGAAAGGAATGAGGTCTTGAAAACTAGAATGGGGACTTATGGGAAGATTCTAAACAAACTAGGGATATGGAACTCTAACTCCTATCGAGCTCTTTTTAAAAACCATTAAAAGTATCCCTGTGACCCGTGTGTGAGAAGGCTAACCTTATTTTGCCTGAAGAGACTGTAAATGGCTTCCCTTAAGTGGAAGAGTCCTGGGTGAGTGAACAGAATGATAACTTGAATCAACAAAACATCGTCCCCTCAGTCAACTCCTAGACATGAGCCAGTTTATAGAGCCAGAATCTCCTTAATTAAGAGTGAGGGGCACGTCCCTTGAGGAAGTGCCCTGTTAAACTGACAGACTTCTTAATCTTTTCCCCATGTTTCCCCAAAGAGATCTGTGACCATTTACCTACGTGACTATGATTTGAAGAATCAGACTTTGGGAGAGGTATGGAAACACCGACTCTGACTGACATTAATTTCAGGAGACCCAAGACGTTACTAGCCAGAGTAAATCAGTAGGTCAGTACAAGAAGAGAGTTCTGTGACTGACTAGACAGTGAGTCAAATGGGCTGTAGAGTCAGTCACGTGGTTTTCCTCCTGGCTCTCAGTAGGGACCTGAGAGACAGGGACCAGAAAAGTGTGGGATCCGGCATGGATGGAGAGGGGAGACTTGAGGCCATCAAAGGCAGAGTCCAAAAGAGCCTTGGGCAAGAAAAAATTCACACCTGGAGTGTGATGCACATTTATTTCTCTAGATGTTACCATTCCAGTATCAGTTTTTGCTAATATTCGCCAAAGACATCAATTAGATAAGGGAAATCTAGGCTCAGCCTCTAGCAGATTCTATATTGGTCCTGCAGTCTTCACACTTTTCTACCTATATTATGTAAACTCGGAGAGACAACCAAGATGGGAACTCTTAGAAAATAGTAGGATATCATTCTTCTCAGAGGACAGATTGCACCAAAAAGGAGCAGTATGGATAGAAGCTCTCAGACCTTCAAGCTGGGTATGGTTTTGGGCTCCAGAATAAAATCATAAACACAGTGATTCAATGGCTATTATTTATTATAAGAATTCAGAATACTTGAAGAATGAGAGGACTTTATCAATGTTAGTCACTCACCCATATCAAGTATAATCAAAGGTAGAATATTGGCTTGGAATATTGACTTGGAATATTGGCACAAGTGGTTTAATTTTATTATACTTTTGATTCTTAATTGAGAAAAAAAACAAAAACTGGACTCCATACAGAATTATTGTGAGTTTCACATAGGATACTAGATATGTGTATAATTTCTTTGTGTATTATTAAGCAACTCAAAAAAGTTGGCTTAAAGCTCAACATTCAGAAAACAAAGATCATGGCATCCGGTCCCATCACTTCATGGGAAATAGATGGGGAAACATGGAAAAGTGTCAGACTTTATTTTTTGGGGCTCCAATCACTGCAGATGGTGACTGCAGCCACGAAATTAGAAGACGCTTACTCCTTGGAAGAAAAGTTATGACCAGCCTAGATAGCATATTCAAAAGCAGAGACATTACTTTGCCGACTAAGGTCCGTCTAGTCAAGGCTATGGTTTTCCTGTGGTCATGTATGGATGTGAGAGTTGGACTGTGAAGAAGGCTGAGTGCCGAAGAATTGATGCTTTTGAACTGTGGTGTTGGAGACGACTCTTGAGAGTCTCTTGGACTGCAAGGAGATCCCACCAGTCCATTCTGAAAGAGATCAACCCTGGGATTTCTTTCGAAGGAATGATGCTGAAGCTGAAACTCAAGTACTTTGGCCACCTCATGCGAAGAGTTGACTCATTGGAAAAGACTTTGATGCTGGGAGGGATTGAAGCAGGAGGAGAAGGGGATGACAGAGGATGAGATGGCTGGATGGCATCACGGACTCAATGGATGTGAGTCTGAGTGAACTCTGGGAGATGGTGATGACCAGGGAGGCCTGGTGTGCTGCGATTCATGGGGTCGCAAAGAGTTGGACATGACTGAGTGACTGAAATGAACTGAACTAAAGCAACTCATACACACATTGTATACATATCTTACTATTTTGATGTTGATCATTTGACCTTGTATACTAAAGACTGGAGATACGAAATTCTAATCTCTCAAAGGTTTTCCCCTAGGACTATGTTCTACTCAGCCTTACATAAGACAGTCTTGAATGCTTGTAATAGATTGTCTTCATTTGCAGTCTTTGAGAGCTTGACCCAAGATTGGCTTTCTTTTCTGAAAAGGTAACGAACTGACTTTCATTCTTTCCTGTATCCTTCTTCAACACACAAGGTATGAAGTTCCAGAGGCCCAGCACAGTTTGCATTGGCACTGAGTAGGGGAAACCACAGGCAGGGCCATATGAAGAAAGTCCTCAGTTGAGAGTAAAAGGAATGAGGGAAGCCAGGGGTATGGGGATAAGTTCTGCTTCTGGCTGGAGCCTGTATCTTCTGTTTCTTGCAGCCACCAGAACAAACTATCTTAAGGCACACTGTCAGCAACTCTGCTGTAGCAATGGTAGCAGCTGGCTGCTGTGTGAAGAACTTGTGGGGAATGTGTCTTCCTCTTTGTCCTCTTTAGTTTTCTCAACTCTGTGACTTTAGCCTTCTGTAGCTCTGGTGTCCCCTTTTTTGGGCAAACACCCCATAGTCACCTTTCCAATCACTAACCACAAGTCCACGAACTCCAATCACTAACCACGCCCTGCTGAGCACTGTCTAGTTTTGGTCTTTTTGTCCCCTCTTTCCCTGAGAGCTCTAAGAAAGCTCTTCTTATTGGTTCTGATCTATTCTCCCTCACATCTCCCATCTTCTTATTTTTGTCACAACTTCACACTGGGTTCCAATGAGGGAAGCCAGGGGTATGGGGATAAGTTCTGCTTCTGGCTGGAGCCTGTATCTTCTGTTTCTTGCAGCCACCAGAACAAACTATCTTAAGGCACACTGTCAGCAACTCTGCTGTAGCAATGGTAGCAGCTGGCTGCTGTGTGAAGAACTTGTGGGGAATGTGTCTTCCTCTTTGTCCTCTTTAGTTTTCTCAACTCTGTGACTTTAGCCTTCTGTAGCTCTGGTGTCCCCTTTTTTGGGCAAACACCCCATAGTCACCTTTCCAATCACTAACCACAAGTCCACGAACTCCAATCACTAACCACGCCCTGCTGAGCACTGTCTAGTTTTGGTCTTTTTGTCCCCTCTTTCCCTGAGAGCTCTAAGAAAGCTCTTCTTATTGGTTCTGATCTATTCTCCCTCACATCTCCCATCTTCTTATTTTTGTCACAACTTCACACTGGGTTCCAGTGATGTGAGTAAAAGGACCCATTGTCCTTTCTTTCCCTGAGACCTCTATACAGGCTCGTCTCATTGGTTCCTATCTCAGTTCTGATCTATTCTTTATCACATCTCCCATCTATTTATTTTGTCATAGCTTCACACTGGATCCTTTTACTCACATCATTGAGTGTCTCCCTGCTACCAGACACCATTCTGACATTGGTCAACACGTATTAACACATCAATTTCCTCATGTCCAACCAACGGTCTTATATCCTGTCTCGAGTCTTCTTGGCCACTGGGTTCTGCTAATCTTTCAAGTGTTCTTTGTAGAGGTTTACCCTTGTCTTATGAACACTATTGTGTCCCTAAAATGGAATAATTTTTTTGTTGTTGGGATGTAGTGCCAACATGTTTTTGCTGTCATGTCTGACCCTTTGCGACCTCATGAACTGCAGCACACAAGGCTTCTCTTCCTTTACTATCTCCCTTAGTTTGTTCAAACTCATGTCCATTGAGTCAGTGATACCATTGAACAATCTCATCCTCTGTTGCCCCCTTTTCCTCTTGTCTCAGTTTTTCCCAGCATCAGTGCCAACATACCACAGTTTAAATGCTTTGATCACCAGTTTATACACAATGTTCAACTCAGCACATACAAGGTGGTTTGTGTTACACATGATATGCAAGAAAACTTGTACAGATATCATCACCTGTGAGCATAAACATCACAAGAAAGTTTGTCTCTGAAGCACTTAAAGTCCTTTGGTATTTATAAGATTCTCTTTCCATATCAGTCATACAAGCAGACAAATACTTGGATTTACAGTTGACTTTTAATGATGTAGCAATTAAACTTCTGTTTTCTCAGTCTGCTTCTTTTCCACCCCTTCCCCCCAACCACATATAGGCATTTTTACTTCTGTGGCCTCTTAGGGAAAACTCAAAACAATAATTTTTTTGTAGTTATTATGTAGTAGGTAATTTAAGAAGCAGTAGAAATATAAAAACAGTGATTGGACCCTCATGTTATTTACAGTCAAGTGAGGACAGAGGATAGAAATCAAATATTCACTCAAAAAACTGGTATAATTAAGAGTAAAAATGTAATAGGTGCTGGGGAGGGGGATGTAATGTCAGAATATTCAACCTTGTCCTGGAGCTGAAGGGAAAACTCTTAAAAACTGAGCAGAGATGCAGAGAATGTTTGAGAGGTAACTTGATGGAAAAGAGAGGAAAGAATTCCAGGTCCAGAGAGCCACTTCTGTTAAGGCAAAGCAGTGAAATGTATTATGAGTTCCAAACGCTAGTTAGATGAAGTGGTGGTCCTGAGAGTTTGGATAAATTTGGTGTGCATGCTCAGTCATGTCTAAATCTTTGAGACCCCATGGACTGTAGCCCACCAGGCTCCTCTGTCCATGGAATTTTCCAGGCAAGAAGATTGGGCTGCCGTTTCCTACTCCAAGGACTCTTCCTGACCCAAGAGTCAAACCTGTGTCTTTTGCATCTCCCCTATTGTGAGGCAGATTCTTTACCACTGGGCTACCTGGGAAGCCCAAGTGGAGGAAGAGACAATAAAGAAATATTAGACCTGATAGGGACTGCTAGGCTTTGTTATGGAATTTGGTATTATTATAAGGAAGACAGAGGTGTTTTTTAAAGGGAAAAATTGCCTTGTCAGTATTTATTTTTAAAATGTCACAGAATTCATAAAGATGTTGTTCTTACAGCTATTTAATATTTTAGAGTCTTTGTGTTAAGATCATGAAAGTGATGATAAAGAGAGGAGGACATGTTTGAGAGATATTTCTGCTGTTTTTCAGTTGCTCAGTAGTGTCCCACTCTTTGTGACCCCACTGAATGCAGCATGACAGGCATTCCTGTACTGCACCAGAGATATTTAGTTAAAAGTAAGTAAAACCTGGAATTTTCCCTGGTGGCTCAGAGGATAAAGAGTCTGTCTGCAATGTGGGACACCTGGGTTCAATCCCTGGGTTGGGGAGAGCCTCTGGAGAAGGAAATGGCAACTCAATCCAATATTCTTGCCTGGAAAATCCCATGGACAGAGGAGTCTCATGAGCTATGATCCATGGGGTCGCAAAGAGTCAGACATGACTGAGTGACTAACACACACACAAATAAAACTTAGTGACGTGAGATGAAGGTGGAGAGCAGCCTAGAGGTATGCATGTGAGAGAGAGTAATATCATGAGGAGATGGTTGGAGAGGATCACTGATTCAAGAGACATGATTTTGAACAAACTCCAGGAGACAGTGAAGGGCAGGGATGCCTGGTATGCTGCCGCTCATGGGGTTGCAGGTTTGGACATGATTTAGTAACTGAACAACAACAACCGGTTTATAGATGGCATAACTGTCATTATGGCATGTCCTTCACTGAGATATGCAGTGCTGGAAGATGGTTCCTTCTATGATGAACTTAGTAGACTATTTTTGTAAGCTGGGTTGGAAGTACCTTTGAGGTTTTAGACCTGCTGTGTTAAATGGCCATTAGGGTATATAGGTCTGGTGATCAGAGAATGATCTGAATGGCAGATATGACTTTGTTATGCATTGCTTTGTATGTGGTAGTTGAAACTGTGAGAATATAAGAAATTAACTAAGGATATCAAGTTAAGCTAAGTGAAAGTGTGAATCACTCAGTCTGAAGATACAGAAAAATAAAGGCTAAGGTTCAAAAAATACTGGCAAGATGAGATGGATGATTGAGTCACCACATCATTCAGATGTAAAAATATATTCATCATATGCACTCATTTTCTAAAGCATTTTATTTTGTGTATCTCCCTTTCTACACTTCTGAGAATAGTACTATAAAAAACTCACACACACAGCCCTCTGAGCTTTCTTATGATCTGAGCTCAAACTTCATGTGGTGTCTCTTAGTCAGACAAATAGAGACTTATTTTCTGCCAAGTGGATTATAGTTGACAAATCCATGGATAATTTTTCTCACAACTTTCTTTGGTTATCTTGGTAGAAGACACCCAGGCACATTTCATACTCCGGGTCTCTCGTTCATTTGAAAACCTACAGAAAGCAAGCAGATTGTTTTCTTTACATCAGCCATGAGTATATGCATATGGCCAGAGGCTTACAAAGAACTTCAGAAAATATTTTCTATTTTTTTTAAACAAAGAATAAACTCATTAAAGCTATTTAAATACACAACAATATGATAGGCAAAGCAATTCTTCTCACTTTATGTTTTATTTCTCAAGCATCTCTATAGACAAGTTAATAGTTCATTTTTGTTGCTTAGTCTCTCAGTTGTGTCTGAGTCTTTGTGACTGTATAGACCATAACCTGCCAGACTTCTCTGTCCATGGACGCTCTAGGCAAGAATCCTGGAGTAGGTTGCCATTTCATTCTCCAGGGGAATCTTCCTAACCCAGGGATTGAACCTGCATCTCTTGCATTGGCAGGCAGATTCTTTACCACTGAGCCACCAGGGAAGCACTAAAGATTCATTAAAGAGAGTTAAATATCACCTCTGACTTTTTTTTAGTCCGCTCTGAGCAGTGTGTGGGATCCTAGTTCCCCATGATACGAGATGGGTTTGAATCCATGTGCCCTGCATTGGGAATGCGGAGTCTTAACCACTGGAATGTCAGGGAAGTCCCTCAGCTCTGATATTTTTATTGCTTAAAAACTGATCACTGTAAGAAGTGAGAAGAAAGCTATGCTCTGTAAAACAAACATGTGCACTCATAAAAGAATTTATNTCTTTTCCTCTTGTCTCAGTTTTTCCCAGCATCAGTGCCAACATGCCACAGTTTAAATGCTTTGATCACCAGTTTATACACAATGTTCAACTCAGCACATACAAGGTGGTTTGTGTTACACATGATATGCAAGAAAACTTGTACAGATATCATCACCTGTGAGCATAAACATCACAAGAAAGTTTGTCTCTGAAGCACTTAAAGTCCTTTGGTATTTATAAGATTCTCTTTCCATATCAGTCATACAAGCAGACAAATACTTGGATTTACAGTTGACTTTTAATGATGTAGCAATTAAACTTCTGTTTTCTCAGTCTGCTTCTTTTCCACCCCTTCCCCCCAACCACATATAGGCATTTTTACTTCTGTGGCCTCTTAGGGAAAACTCAAAACAATAATTTTTTTGTAGTTATTATGTAGTAGGTAATTTAAGAAGCAGTAGAAATATAAAAACAGTGATTGGACCCTCATGTTATTTACAGTCAAGTGAGGACAGAGGATAGAAATCAAATATTCACTCAAAAAACTGGTATAATTAAGAGTAAAAATGTAATAGGTGCTGGGGAGGGGGATGTAATGTCAGAATATTCAACCTTGTCCTGGAGCTGAAGGGAAAACTCTTAAAAACTGAGCAGAGATGCAGAGAATGTTTGAGAGGTAACTTGATGGAAAAGAGAGGAAAGAATTCCAGGTCCAGAGAGCCACTTCTGTTAAGGCAAAGCAGTGAAATGTATTATGAGTTCCAAACGCTAGTTAGATGAAGTGGTGGTCCTGAGAGTTTGGATAAATTTGGTGTGCATGCTCAGTCATGTCTAAATCTTTGAGACCCCATGGACTGTAGCCCACCAGGCTCCTCTGTCCATGGAATTTTCCAGGCAAGAAGATTGGGCTGCCGTTTCCTACTCCAAGGACTCTTCCTGACCCAAGAGTCAAACCTGTGTCTTTTGCATCTCCCCTATTGTGAGGCAGATTCTTTACCACTGGGCTACCTGGGAAGCCCAAGTGGAGGAAGAGACAATAAAGAAATATTAGACCTGATAGGGACTGCTAGGCTTTGTTATGGAATTTGGTATTATTATAAGGAAGACAGAGGTGTTTTTTAAAGGGAAAAATTGCCTTGTCAGTATTTATTTTTAAAATGTCACAGAATTCATGGCAGAGAATGATTGAAATGGAGTAAAGATGTTGTTCTTACAGCTATTTAATATTTTAGAGTCTTTGTGTTAAGATCATGAAAGTGATGATAAAGAGAGGAGGACATGTTTGAGAGATATTTCTGCTGTTTTTCAGTTGCTCAGTAGTGTCCCACTCTTTGTGACCCCACTGAATGCAGCATGACAGGCATTCCTGTACTGCACCAGAGATATTTAGTTAAAAGTAAGTAAAACCTGGAATTTTCCCTGGTGGCTCAGAGGATAAAGAGTCTGTCTGCAATGTGGGACACCTGGGTTCAATCCCTGGGTTGGGGAGAGCCTCTGGAGAAGGAAATGGCAACTCAATCCAATATTCTTGCCTGGAAAATCCCATGGACAGAGGAGTCTCATGAGCTATGATCCATGGGGTCGCAAAGAGTCAGACATGACTGAGTGACTAACACACACACAAATAAAACTTAGTGACGTGAGATGAAGGTGGAGAGCAGCCTAGAGGTATGCATGTGAGAGAGAGTAATATCATGAGGAGATGGTTGGAGAGGATCACTGATTCAAGAGACATGATTTTGAACAAACTCCAGGAGACAGTGAAGGGCAGGGATGCCTGGTATGCTGCCGCTCATGGGGTTGCAGGTTTGGACATGATTTAGTAACTGAACAACAACAACCGGTTTATAGATGGCATAACTGTCATTATGGCATGTCCTTCACTGAGATATGCAGTGCTGGAAGATGGTTCCTTCTATGATGAACTTAGTAGACTATTTTTGTAAGCTGGGTTGGAAGTACCTTTGAGGTTTTAGACCTGCTGTGTTAAATGGCCATTAGGGTATATAGGTCTGGTGATCAGAGAATGATCTGAATGGCAGATATGACTTTGTTATGCATTGCTTTGTATGTGGTAGTTGAAACTGTGAGAATATAAGAAATTAACTAAGGATATCAAGTTAAGCTAAGTGAAAGTGTGAATCACTCAGTCTGAAGATACAGAAAAAATAAAGGCTAAGGTTCAAAAAATACTGGCAAGATGAGATGGATGATTGAGTCACCACATCATTCAGATGTAAAAATATATTCATCATATGCACTCATTTTCTAAAGCATTTTATTTTGTGTATCTCCCTTTCTACACTTCTGAGAATAGTACTATAAAAAACTCACACACACAGCCCTCTGAGCTTTCTTATGATCTGAGCTCAAACTTCATGTGGTGTCTCTTAGTCAGACAAATAGAGACTTATTTTCTGCCAAGTGGATTATAGTTGACAAATCCATGGATAATTTTTCTCACAACTTTCTTTGGTTATCTTGGTAGAAGACACCCAGGCACATTTCATACTCCGGGTCTCTCGTTCATTTGAAAACCTACAGAAAGCAAGCAGATTGTTTTCTTTACATCAGCCATGAGTATATGCATATGGCCAGAGGCTTACAAAGAACTTCAGAAAATATTTTCTATTTTTTTTAAACAAAGAATAAACTCATTAAAGCTATTTAAATACACAACAATATGATAGGCAAAGCAATTCTTCTCACTTTATGTTTTATTTCTCAAGCATCTCTATAGACAAGTTAATAGTTCATTTTTGTTGCTTAGTCTCTCAGTTGTGTCTGAGTCTTTGTGACTGTATAGACCATAACCTGCCAGACTTCTCTGTCCATGGACGCTCCAGGCAAGAATCCTGGAGTAGGTTGCCATTGCATTCTCCAGGGGAATCTTCCTAACCCAGGGATTGAACCTGCATCTCTTGCATTGGCAGGCAGATTCTTTACCACTGAGCCACCAGGGAAGCACTAAAGATTCATTAAAGAGAGTTAAATATCACCTCTGACTTTTTTTTAGTCCGCTCTGAGCAGTGTGTGGGATCCTAGTTCCCCATGATACGAGATGGGTTTGAATCCATGTGCCCTGCATTGGGAATGCGGAGTCTTAACCACTGGAATGTCAGGGAAGTCCCTCAGCTCTGATATTTTTATTGCTTAAAAACTGATCACTGTAAGAAGTGAGCAGAAAGCTATGCTCTGTAAAACAAACATGTGCACTCATAAAAGAATTTATACTTGCTAATTTACCTTTTATATAAAAAGCTAAAATCAGGCAACAGGGCAATCCTGTTTCATACATAAGATTTCTTTCTCAACTTTCTGTGTGAATCATTTTATAGAAATATTTATCAAACTGTAGCAGTCAGGAAATTAATACCCATTAGATCACTTCAAAGCCAATGATGTCATATGTTTCTTTCTTGTCACATGCAACATGGGATTAGAAACCACAAAAAGAAAAAATGCAAAAGACTTACAGCTGAGGGTCAAAAGTGCTGTTGTCTAACCAGGTCCATAATTTCCCTCCAGGAGGAATCCTCAAACCAACCCAAAATGAATCATGTATATTTTGCCATAGGAAACTCTAAAAAGAATAGAAAATGTTGTATGAAATCAAGTGATTCTTACAGATGCAAGATAAAATACCACAGGAGCACCTTGTATGTGTCTGGCACTATGCTAGAAGCTAGGAATGAACAGGTAAGACATGCTTCATGTTTTCAAATAGATCACAGTGGAGGGGAAATCCACAGTAACGCGATGGGATAAAAGCTAAAGAAAAATTACTAAATGTCTATCAACAAATGAATGGATAAAGATGTGGCGCATATTTACAATGGAGTATTACTCAGCCATAAAAAGAATGAAATTTTATCATTTGTCATACAGAGTGAAGTAAGGCAGAAAGAGAAAAACAAATATCATATGTTAACATACACATATATATAAGGGATCTAAACATAAATTTAAAAAAATCTAGATGAACCTATTTGCAAGGCAGGAATGCAGACATAGAGAAAGAACCTGTGGACACAAGAAGACAGGGAGAGTGGGAAAAATTGGGAGATTGGGATATATATATATTACCGTGTGAAAAATAGATAGCTAATGGGAAGCTGTTGTATAGCACAGGGAGCTCAGCTCAGTGCTCTCTGATGACCTAAAGGGGTATTATGGCAGAGTGAGAGGGAGCTTCAAGAGGGAGGACATGTATGTACACCAATTATCAGTTCAGTTCATTCAGTTCAGTTGCTCAGTCATGTCCAACTCTTTGCGACCCCAGGAATCGCAGCATGCCAGACCTCCCTGTCCATCACCAACTCCCGGAGTTCATTCAGACGCATGTTCATCGAGTCAGTGATGCCATCCAGCCATCTCATCCTCTGTCGTCCCCTTCTCCTCTTGCCCCCAATCCCTCCCAGCATCAGAGTCTTTCCCAATGAGTCAACTCTTCCCATGAGGTGGCCAAAGTACTGGAGTTTCAGCTTTAGCATCAGTCTTTTCAAAGAACACCCAGGCTGATCTCCTTTAGAATGGACTGTTTGGATCTCCTTGCAGTCCAAGGGACTCTCAAGAGTCTTCTCCAACAACACAGTTCAAAAGCATCAATTCTTCAGTGCTCAGCCTTCTTCACAGTCCAGCTCTCACATCCATACATGACCACAGGAAAAACCATAGCCTTGACTGGACGGACCTTAGTCTGCAAAATAATGTCTCTGCTTTTGAATATACTATCTAGGTTGGCTATAACTTTTCTTCCAAGGAGTAAGCGTCTTTTAATTTCATGGCTGCAGTCACCATCTGCTGTGATATTGGAGCCCAGAAAAATAGTGTCTGACACTGTTTCCACTGTTTCTCCATCTATTTCCCATGAAGTAATGGACTGAATGCCATGATCTTCGTTTTCTGAATGTTGAGCTTTAAGACAACTTTTTCACTGTTCTCCTTTACTTTCATCAAGAGGCTTTTTAGTTTCTCTTCATTTTCTGCCAGAAGGGTGGTGTCATCTGCATATCTGAGGTTATTGATATTTCTGCTGGCAATCTTGATTCCAGCTTGTGTTTCTTCCAGTCCAGCGTTTCTCATGATGTACTCTGCATATAAGTTAAATAAGCAGGGTGACAATCTACAGCCTTGATGTACTCCTTTTTCTATTTGGAACCAGTCTGTTGTTCATGTCCAGTTCTAACTGTTGCTTCCTGACCTTCATACAGATTTCTCAAGAGGCAGGTCAGGTGGTCTGGTATTCCCATCTCTTTCAGAAGTTTCCACAGTTTATTCT
>SJYX01009657.1:183718-240887 GCA_006410675.1 Oreotragus oreotragus | reverse complement strand
CTCCAGGTGTTCCTTGACTTCCTACTTTTGCATTCCAGTCCCCTGTAATGAAAAGGACATCTTTTTTGGGTGTTAGTTCTGAAAGGTCTTGTAGGTCTTCATAAAACCATTCAACTTCCGCTTCTTCAGCGTTACTGGTTGGGGCATAGACTTGGATAACTGTTATATTGAATGGTTTGCCTTGGAGACAAACAGATCATTCTGTCATTTTGAGATTGCATCAAAGTACTTCACTGCAGACCATTTTGTTGACCATGATGGCTACTTCATTTCTTCTGAGGGATTCCTGCCCACAGTAGTAGATATAATGGTCATCTGAGTTAAATTCACCCATTCCAGTCCATTTTAGTTTGCTGATTCCTAGAATGTCAATGTTCACTCTTGCCATTTCTTGTTTGACCACTTCCAGTTTGCTTTGATTCATGGATCTGACATTCCAGATTCCTATGCAATATTGCTCTTTACAGCATTGGACCTTGCTTCTATCACCAGTCACATCCATAGCTGGGTATTGTTTTTGCTTTGGCTCCATCATTTCATTCTGTCTGGAGTTATTTCTTCACTGATCTCCAGTAGCATATTGGACACCTACTGACCTGGGGAGTTCCTATTTCAGTAACCTATCTTTTTGCCTTTTCATATTGTTCATGGGATTCTCAAGGCAAGAATACTGAAGTGGTCTGCCATTCCCTTCTCCAGTGGACCAAAACCAATTATACTCCAATATAAGAATGTAAACTGAGACTATGAAGAAAAAAAGAACTATTATGGACAGTGTTAGTAGACACCAAGACTGTGGAATCAGGCTGCGCCTACTATTACTACTACACATCTTTGCACAGTTACTCATTCTCATTATTTCTGTATTTTTCCAGTCACTAAAACTCTGACTGTGATAATATTCATACCTATCTCAAAGAACTGTTATTGTTTCTTTAATAAGTAATATTAAACACTGGCACATAATGAATGTTTCTTGCCTAAATAATAGTGGTTACTACTAAATACAAGCATTAAACAGTAATCTAGAGCAAGAAAACACACAGGCAGAGTTACAGAAAGAAGGCAGTCTCTGAGCTGATGGAGCACATATTGTTCAAAAGTTTTTTTTTTTTTTAATTGGAGGACAATTACTTTACAATATTGTGTTGGTTTCTGCTATACATCAACATGAATCACTCATAAGTATACATCTGTCCCCTCCCTCTTTAATCTCCCTCCCACCTCCCATTCTATCCCACCTCTCTAGGCTGTCAAAGAACACCTGATCTGAGCTCCTTGCATCATATATAACAAATTTCCACTGGATATGGTAATCTATGTGTTTGCATGCTACTCTCTCAATTCCTCCCACCATCTCCTTTCTCGACTATGTCCACCAGTCTGTTCTTTATGTCTCCATCTCCATTGCTGAAAATAGGATCATCAGTACCACTTTTCTAGATTCCATATATATGCATTAATAAATGATATTTATTAATGTTTATTTGTTTTAAATAATGTTTTAATGTTTATTTGTTTTAAATAAATAAACATTTATTAATATTTATATATTCCTAACCCAGGGATCAAACCCAGGTCTCCTGTATTGCAGGCAGATTCTTTACCAGCTGAGACACAAAGGAAGCAAAAGAAGCTTAAAATAATAATATAGTTTCAAGGATTCATTCAACCAATAATTGTGCAGTTAGTATCAATGAGGTTTAAATTTTTTTCACCAAAATTTTCAAATTTGTGGAACAAAGAAGTACTGCAGTTGTGAAGGATGCTATAATCTTAAAATTTTATACCTTACCATATCACTGAAGTCTCGGACCATCATGAGATGTGATTTTTTCCTGACACAGTCATTTTTACTTTCATTCCAAGATTTCTTATTTTCATGTTCGGCAACCCAGTAGCATTTCCCCCCATGTAGCTTCCAATCTTTGGTGGGGCATGATGTATAAACAGTGGAAGAAATGAAAGGAACTGGAAGGAAAAAGGATAAGTAATTGAAAGAAACATGAGAATGCATCCCTAATATTGTATAATAATTAAGGCCTCTCAAATTTTGTTAGATTATGGCCTAAGCTTTCTTTGACAAAAGTATGAACTTTTCTCAGGATGGATTTTGAAAAAAATAAAACTTAACAGATTTTCAATTGTGTTTTTTTTCTTTCTCTCTTTTCTTCTTTCTCCAATTTAATTTATTCTCTTTAAAATGTGTTATGTTTTCCATAAACTAGGCAATGCACAGACATTAGGATAAAGCGATCAACATCCAAACTTCAGGAAGATAAAAATTTTGGAGGAAAAGTAGAAATGAGAGATTTCAACTAGTGATCCACCAATAAACCAGACATTTTGAGAATTATATATCACTATAATTTTGAGAATTACAAAATCATGAGAAGAATTTTTGTTGGGCAAAATTTGTATGATAGGTGGTCTCTAAAACTCAGGTAGATTGATCTTCCTACGTAAAAAAGGGTCTGGACAGTATTTAAAGCAATTTTATTCAATACCATGTTATCACCTCTATCAAGAGTAGGAGGATTATTATGTGCTTTTGTATTGGGAATAATGTCCCAGAAAATTTGCTTTCATAATCTTACTAGTTTAAAAAAATTAAAAAGTTTTTGGAAAGAGGTTGAGGAGACTTGGAAAAATTAAAATCTATTTTAAAGTTTTAATGAGTTCCCAGAAGTTGAAATTATTCTATAACATGGACTGCTAAGTCTTTATAATAATATTATATATGCAGGTTCAAAAAAAGAAAAGAATATAGTTTTTCAATATAGAATAGAAACTTAAATCAACAGATTCAGTTCAGTTCAGTCACTCAGTCGTGTCCAACTCTTTGCGACCCTATGAATCTCAGCACGCCAGGAAATCTTCCCAATCCAGGGATCGAACGCAGGTCTCCTGCATTGCAGGCAGATTGTTTACCGACTGAGCCACCAGGGAAGCCTGGGTATTCTTAGGCCTTAAGTCTGGCTGGGCCAGTCAATCAGTCAGTTCAGTCACTCAGTCATGTCCGACTCTTTGTAACCCCATGAATCACAGCACGCCAGGCCTCCCTGTCCATCACCAACTCCCAGAGTTCACTCAGACTCACATCTATCAAGTCAGTGATGCCATCCAGCCATCTCATCCTCTGTCGTCTCCTTCTCCTCTGGCCCCAATCCCTCCCAGCATCAGAGTCTTTTCCAATGAGTCAACTCTTCTCATGAGGTGGCCAAAGGACTGGAATTTCAGCTTCAGCATTATTCCTTCCAGAGAAATCCCAGGGCTGATCTCCTTCAGAATGGACTGATTGGATCTCCTTGCAGTCCAAGGGACTCTCAGGAGTCTTCTCCAACACCACAGTTCAAAAGCATCAATTCTTCAGCGCTCAGCCTTCTTCACAGTCCAACCCTCACATCCATACATGACCACCGGAAACAACCATAGCCTTGACTAGATGGACCTTTGTTGGCAAAGTAATGTCTCTGCTTTTCAATATGCTATCTAAGTTGGTCATAACTTTTCTTCCAAGGAGTAAGCGTCTTTTAATTTCATGGCTGCAGTCACCATCTGCAGTGATTTTGGAGCCCCCCAAAATAAAGTCTGACATTGTTTCCACTGTTTCCCCATCTATTTCCTATGAAGTGATGGGACCAGATGCCATGATCTTAGTTTTCTGAATTTTGATCTTTAAGCCAGCTTTTTCACTCTCCACTTTAAAATAATAAAGGAAACAGAAAGAAAAATAAAACAGAAAAGCTAAATAATTGAGTATTTTCTTGACTTTTAAAAGTATATAAATACATTCATATGTGAAAGATAAAAACTTGCATAAAATGATCATTTATTTTTCATGTAGTACCATTAAAAAACTGACAAAAAGCTATGTGGTGTTAATCATGAATTTTAGGAAAGAAAATATTTTGACCATATTTTACACCTGCACATGTCCCAGTAGTAGTAAAAATACTAATAAAATGCAATGATTTCAACATAGTACCTTTAAATTCATTTAAAATACATACAAGTTTATTTTTCTCATTTGTCTTCAATCTTTAAATAGTTTTGTCAAGGACTGTAACAGCCCATGAAAAGCAATGGTCTAAACCATCCCTCTGTAAGGGTAAAAGAATTTCTCCTTTATTCAGATATACCCAAGTAAAATACATGTTACTGTCCACACTTGCTTATTCAGGAATTCAGTGCAGTTCAGTTCAGTCATTTAGTCACGTTTGACTTTGCAGTCCCATGGACTGCAGCACGCCAGGCTTCCCTGTCCATTACCAACACCCGGAGCTTACTCAAACTCATGTCCATTGAATTGGTGCTGTCATCAAACCATCTCATCCTCTGTTGTCCCCTTCTTCTCCTGCCTTCAATCTTTCCCAGCATCAGGGTTTTTTCCAGTGAGTCAGTTCTTCCCATCAGGTGGCCAAAATATTGGAGTTTCAGCTTCAGCATCAGTCCTTCCAATGAATATTCAGGACTGATTTCCTTTAGGATAAACTGGTTGGATCTTGCAGTCCAAGGGACTCTCAAGAGTCTTCTCCAACACAATCGTGCAAAAGCATCAATTCTTTGGTGCTCAGCTTTCTTTATGGTCCAACTCTCACATCCATCCATGACTACTGGAAAAACCATAGCTTTGAATAGATGGATCTTTAAAGGCAAAGTAATGTCTCTGCTTTTTAATACGCTCTCTAGATTGGCCATAACTTTTCTTCCAAGGAGCAAGCGTCTGTTAATTTCAGGGCTGCAGTCACCATCTGCAGTGATTTTGGAGACCAAAATAATAAAGTCTGTCACTATTTCCATTGTTTCCCCATCTATTTCCCATGAAGTGATGGGATGGGATGCCATGATCTTAGTTTTTTGAACGTTTAGCTTTAAGCCAAAATTTTCACTCTCCTCTTTCAATTTTATCAAGAGGCTCTTTAGTTCTTCTTCACTTTCTACCATAAAGGTGGTGTCATCTGCATATCTGAGGCTATTGATATTTCTCCCAGCAATCTTGATCCAGCTTGTGCTTCATCCAGCCTGGCATTTCTCATGATGTACTCTGCATATAAGTTAAATAAACAGGGTGACAATATACAGCCTTGACATACTCCTTTCCCAATTTGGAACCAGTCTATTGTCCAACAGAAAACTGGATTAAAGATTTACTGTCCATGGCTCTGCCCATCAGAACAAGACCCAGTTTCCCCCTAGTCAGTCTCTCCCATCAGGAAGCTTCCATAAGCCTCTTATCCTTCTCCATTAGAGGGCAGACAGAATGAAAACCACAATCACAGAAAACTAACCCATCTGTCATATGGACCACAGCCTTGTCTAACTCAGTGAAACTATGAGCCATGCCATGTAGGGCCACCCAGCACGGATGGGTGACGGTGGAGAGTCCTGACAAAATGTAATCCACTGGAGAAAGGAATGGCAGACTACTTCAGTATTCTTGCCTCGAGAGTCCCAAGAACAGTATGAAAAGATAGGACACTGAAAGATAACTCCCCAGGTCAGTAGGTGCCCAATAAGTTACTGGAGATCAGTGGACAAAAAATTCCAGAGAGTATGAAGAGACAGAGCCGAAGCAAAAACAATACCCAGTTGTGGATGTGACTGGTGATAGAAGCAAGGTCTGATGCTGCAAAGAGCAATACTGCATAGGATCCTGGAATGTTAGGTCCATGAATCAAGCCAAATTGGAAGTGATCAAACAGGAGATGGCAAGAGTCAACATCGACATTTTAGGAATCAGCAAACTAAAATGGACTGGAATGGGTGAATTTGACTCAGATGACCACTATGTCTACTATTGTGGGCAAGAATCCCTTACAAGAAATGGAGTAGCCATCATAGTCAACTCAGGAACTAGGCAATATAAAATAACATTACCTATTGAGCTGCTTGCTTCAGATTTACTTTGCTCAGTACAATATTTCTTCTTTGATTCATTATCCACTTCAGTTTGTCTTGCAGATTTGAACTGAATAACTAGTGAAAGAAGACACATCTTTTCTTAATTAAATATAAAGCAGAAAACGGTCAGGTTGTAGTGACTCAGTGAAGTTGATTAATGTGGAAACTCCAGAGCAATTAAAGTGATTAACATTAATAGGAAAAAATTCTCTTTTCCAAGATTGGACCTTCTTTTGCACATAGTCCTGTTAATTTTATTAAAATCAAATTTAGGGGAATTAGTAAAATATGATCTGGGACCAGAAGGAAACTCACTTGACTTTTTCTGGAGTTTTCATATTTATTTTAATAAACACAAAATATCCAGCTTTGAGTGTAAGCTTCATTTGGAAAGTTTGTGTTTGGTAAGTTCCTGTTAACTGTACCAGGTGTCACCTGATTCATGGAAAGAGCTTTATGTGATTTGATCTCAGTTCATGATTCTGTTCCTTTTGAAGTTGTCTATTTAAAGTCTACCTATGGAAGGACAGGGTGAGCCCAGAGTATTTTTCTACCATGAGGAAAACATTTGTCTTTCTGATGGCCATTTCACTGAAATTACTTTGAGTTATTTATAATCTCATAATAGTGTGTATTAATCAGTTAAATCTTTAAAATCTATTGTAGTAACAAATCTATTACTAACAAACTACTGTTTTGTTAACAAGCAAATTTATTAGCTTATACCAAAAAGAAACATAGCAGAGAGGGTTTTTTTTTTTTTTTTTAATAGTCATGCCCCATGGCATGTGAGATCTTAGTTCACTGACCAGGGATCGAACCTGCACCCTCTGCAGTGGAAATGCAGAGTCATTTTAACCACTGGACTGCCGGGAAGTCCCAGCGGAGGTGTTGAATGTTAAGTATTTTTTGCTTCATCCCCTCAGTGTTAAAGTCCCAATTTGGCCACTGCCTAGTTATATTAAACTAGTCAAACCACTTATCACTCTGGGCTGTAGACTGTTCACCTCAAAGGAAGGCTTGACCTTGTTGATTTCTAGGGCCCCATCCAGTTCTAGAATTCTGACTCTGCCCATTGACCTCTAGTAACTAATGACATACATAATTACTAATATCCTTAACAAGAACAATACAGGCAGATACTGCCTTGATCTGTTCTAGGGTTTGGTTCAATCTGGAAACCTGAATTCCTTAGAGTATATATCATCTGGAAGTTTTTCTCCAAGCATTTACTTAATGAACTATTAAAATAATTGCCATATAAAGTTGGACTATATTTCACTACATCCATGGCATATGAGTATAATTTTAAAGTGTCTGAGTGAATTGATAGGTTTTAGACAAATTTTTCAACCCATAGATGCAAGATTGAGGATGCCCCTGAGTAGTTAATGGGGCTTCCTTTGTGGCTCAGCTGGTAAAGAATCCACCTGCAATGCAGGAGGCCCGGTTCAATTCCTGCGTTGGGAAGATCCCCTGGAGAAGGGAAAGGCTACCCACTCCAGTATTCTGGCCTGGAGAATTCCACAGACTGTATAGTCTATGGAGTCACAAAGAGTTGGACACGACTGAGTGACTTTCACTTCACTTTCAGGATGCCATGATTTTAGTAAGCTTGAATAAGACCTTGAATAAGCTTAAACAGAAATATGCTTCATAGTTTAGTTTGCTTTCCAGAACATGGTTCAGAGAAACTGATTTTGATTATAAAATTTAAATCTAGCCTCCTTCATATATTAATGAAATGAATCCATATGTAATATCACATGATGAAGTTCTATGAAAAATCTCTAATTTTATTTGTGTATCAAATTTCCTGTTTTTTTTTGTGTCTGTGTGTGTGTGAAATTGTACTGAATTGTGTATAAACCAGTTTAACAGCAAACACAATTACAACAAGTCATGATAAAATAATACTTTAGGGTAAATAAAGGTTATTGGTAATTACTTACCAAGCATGCTCAGCACAATTACTATTACAAGAAGAATGATAAGCATTGCACATCCAACTTTCAGGAAAATCCCATGGTGGTGAGAATCTATAAAATTGGATAAATTTCACTAGTAAGCCCAGTAAGTAATTCCTTAGGTGGTAAGGAAGGGCTGAATGAACTTTGTCAGCTATGCTCTTGAGTTACTTTCCTTGAAATATGTAGACCTAACTTCCTCTTACATACAAATTTGGTCCCCTGATTTGTGAAGAAGGGGGAATTTATAAAACTGAATGAATATATATATATATTTTTTATTCACAATTCATAATCTTAACTTATGATCTACTCTCTGCATCCCGAAGTTTTTATATAAGACTAAAATTCTCAAGCTGCTCTAATAAACTTACTGAAATCCTTCACTTATTTGGGTTGAACCATTCTTTTATGAGAAAGACAAAGGAACCAGAGATCAAGTTGCCAACATCCGCTGGATCATCAAAAAAGCAAGAGTTCCAGAAAAATATCTATTTTTGCTTTATTGACTATGCCAAAGCCTTTGACTGTGTGGATCACAATAAACTGTGGAAAATTCTGAAAAAGATGGGAATACCAGACCACCTAACCTGCCTCTTGAGAAACTTATATGCAGGTCAGGAAGCAACAGTTAGAACTGGACATGGAACAATAGACTGGTTCCAAATAGGAAAAGGAGTACGTCAAGGCTGTATATTGTCACCCTGCTTATTTAACTTATATGCAGAGTACATCATGAGAAACGCTGGACTGGAAGAAACACAAGCTGGAATCAAGATTCCCAGGAGAAATATCAATAACCTCAGATATGCAGATGACACCACCCTTATGGCAGAGAGTGAAGAGGAACTAAAAAGCCTCCTGATGAAAGTGAAAGAGGAGAGTGAAAAAGTTGGCTTAAAGCTCAACATTCAGGAAACGAAGATCATGGCATCCAGTCTGATCACTTCATGGGAAATAGATGGGGAAGTGGAAACAGTGTCAGACTTTATTTTGGGGGGCTCCAAAATCACTGCAGATGGTGACTGTAGCCATGAAATTAAAACACACTTACTCCTTGGAAGAAAACTTATGACCAACCTAGATAGCAAATTGAAAAGCAGAGACATTACTTTGCCAACAAAGGTCCATCTAGTCAAGGCTATTGTTTTTCCTGTGGTCATGTATGGATGTGAGAGTTGGACTGTGAAGAAAGTTGAGTCCTGAAGAACTGATGCTTTTGAACTGTGGTGTTGGAGAAGACTCTTGAGAGTCCCTTGGATTGCAAGGAGATCCAACCAGTCCATTCTAAAGGAGATGAGCCCTGGGATTTCTTTGGAAGGAATGATGCTGAAGCTGAAACTCCAGTATTTTGGCCACCTCATGAGAAGAGTTGATTCATTGGAAAAAGACTCTGATGCTGGGCGGGATTGGAGGCAGGAGGAGAAGGGGACGACAGAGGATAAGATGGCTGGATGGCATTACTGACTCGATGGACGTGAGTCTGAGTGAACTCTGGGAGTTGGTGATGGACAGGGAGGCCTGGCATGCTGCGATTCCTGGGGTCGCAAAGAGTCGGACACGACTGAACGACTGAACTTACTTATTCTTTTATGCATTCTTATATAATAAACCTATTTCCTGTTATATGTAATTGCAATTTCATAAAATTATGTTTTAAAAGAAAAATAACTCTAGGGATAATCTTGTGCAACATTTGAATGTTAAAATGGGGATTTTAAGTCCACAAAACACTGTTACTTGATAGTAGAGTTGAGATCATACCTCAGGTTTCTTGACTACCAAATTAGACCTTTGTTCACTATCCATTCTATCTCTTGTAATCAGATAAATAACTCATAAAAAGAAAATGACATTTTTAGCTCTGGGCTGATTGATAACTAAAACCAAGAGGCTCTTATCCAAAATAGTTACAGTATATCAATTCCACTAGATATGTGATATATACACATCTACATGAAGCTTTCCTGGTGGCTCAGGCAGTAAAAGTCTGCCTACAGTGCAGGAGACCCACGTTCAATCCCTGGATCGGGAAGATTCCCTGGAGAAAGTAATAGCTACCCACTCCACCATTCTTGACTGGAGAATTCCACAGATAGGGGAGCCTGGTGGGCTACAGTCCATGGGGTTGCAAAGAGTCAGACACAACTGATACTTTCACAAACTGAGAGCCTACTACTATAACTGATGTGAAAACACAATCAATTACAAAATTAAATGTTAAGAATGATTAACATGAATGCTTATTTAGTACATAATACTATTAGAGAGTGCTTGTTCAAATTATTATTGTTTAAGTAAAACATCTTTAATGAGAATTTATTAAATTCTCAAAACACTAAAGGAAGTCCATGCATTTCCTTTTATCAGGCAAAACAATGCAAATTGTGCCTGACTAGGCAATGGTGAGAAGAATGTGATAATATCCCAAGACACATTTCTAGGGTGAAGAACTGAGATTTCAGACCTAAAAAGTTGGAGAATAAATCATCAGATTTCATGAATGGAACTAATACAAGGAGTACTACATCATTCCTTTGGCCCCTTAAGTAAAGTTTAAGAGAATCATGAATTTTTGAGTCTTAGTCTGGAATATTCTCAATTGTATTACTTTTTCTCACTGATATTACACTCAGTTTCATGGGGATACCCTCTTGTTTTATATCTTGGAGAACTAATGAACCTATAATATTTAAAATATTTAAAATAAATGAGATCTATTGATTTAAAATCCATTTGTACATTCATCTGCCTACCAAGCATCTATTAATTGCTTACCGAGGACTTAGTACTGTGTGAGGCAGTGGAAATACAAAGATTAAGAGATTAGGGAGAGCGTTTCAACACACATGAAGCTCTGAAATAGGAAGGAATATGATAATTCTAAACAGCAAAGAGAAAGTCAACAATCAGAGTTAAACAAGTGAAATTTAGCAACTTCAAAGAGGAAGCTTGGGGAAAATTGTGTAGGGCTCTGTGGAACATTGCAATCCAGTGTAGCAACTTTGGATTGTATTTTGGATTGTAGCATCTTTCTTTTCCTCTTGAATATGACACATGCGAACAGAAGTTGCATTTATCCACAACAGAGATATGCAGTGAAAGAGTAATAAAATATTTGACTTCTAGTCATGACTATAGGTAGGTAATTTAATTTTTATGCATTCGCATTTCCTCATTTTTAACATTACAATAAAATTGGACTAGATAGCATGAAAGACACTGTCCCCAAATCTCTTTTCCTTGTTCTATTATCTTTTAAATTAATTTTTATTGGAGTATAGCTGATTTGCATGCTTAGTCACTTAGTTGTGTCCGATCCTTCATGACCCTTTGGACTGTAGCCTGCCAGGCTCCTCTGTCCATGGGATTCTCCAGGCAAGAATACTGGAGTGGGTTGACATTTCCTTCTCCAGAGGATCTTCCCAAACCAAGGATCAAACCCAGGTCTCCTGCATTGGCAGGCTGATTCTTAGTATGTCAGTCCCAATCTCCCAATTTATCCCTCCCTTCTTTTCCCCTTGGTAACCATAAATTTGTTTACTAAGTCTGTGACTCTGTATCTGTTTTGTAAGTGGGTTCATTTATACCATTTTCTTTCTTTCTTTTTGACCAGGAAAAAAGTAATGTTCTTTCCAAGAACAGACAAAATTAAATCCTGGCATACAGAATCAAAAATATTGATCTTGTAGCTTGAAGTGAGTTAAAATAACCTTTAGAAAAACGGACCAATTATATGAGATTTGTGGGAAATGGAGGAATAAGAATACAGGTTTCGTCCATATTACTTCTCAAACTAAGTTCCATTAGCTCACACAAAATGAAAGCTCCCAGTCTGTCAAGAAAAGAAAGCAGATAAGCCCATATTGAGCAAGCTGTGCTGTGCTGTGTTAAGCTGCTTCAGTTATGTCTGACTATGACTCTATGGACTGTAGCCCACCAGGTTCCTCTGTCTATGGGATTCTCTAGACAGGAATACTGGAGTGGTTTGCCATGCCCTCCTCCAGGGGATCTGCCTGACCCAGGGACCAGACCCACGTCTCTTACATCTCCTGCATTGGCAGGTGGGTTCTTTATTAGTAACACCACCTGGGAAGCCCCACTGAGCAAGTTAGAGAGAAAACATTTAAACACAGGAAATTTCTTCCAACTGGAGAAAACCATACATGAGATCCACTTGAAAACTGCAACCTTAAAAATATGAAAGAAGAAATGGATTCTCGGGAATAAAAGGAAAATAAGACATCAGTTTTACTCCACAAGGACAAGCTTGTGGAGACTTTAAACATTTTTTGTAACATTTACAATACAAAAATTCTTACCCTAGAGGAGATAATATAAATGCAACATGGAATTTTCCCTAAAGCTTCATTTGTATAGACTGTATGTAGAACATACACTGGATTTGGAAAAGCTATTGGTTTTGAGGTGGTTTGTGATTAAGGTACAATCTTATCTTTAGCTGTATGCCTATCTACTTGTGCTCCAAAAATATTCTATTACTCAGATAATCATTAATTCTAAACTTCAGGAAATAAGATATTAACATATTATGTCTTTTTATTTTAGTTTAACGGTTTTATCCTACTGAAACACAACTTCCAAAAGGCTAAATAACAATGTGAATAATTGCCAGGGATATTTTCCTCAGTGTGAATGAGTTTATCTTATTTTCAAAGGGCAGATTCGGATGAGTAAAATTATAGAGCAGAAAGAGGTTATGACTACCAGTGTTACCACAGGAATATAATAGATGTCCACCACAAGAAATATAAGGAATAGAGTTCATGGAAACCAAAAGCAAAGCTCTACATATTAAGACTAAAGTTACAATTAACTTCATGAACACTTTGTGTCATTAAAATCCTTCACTTTTACCCTAGCATTCAGTAGATTTTGCTCTGAATCCAGTCTCCCATTTCCAGTAAATCTCCTGGAGAAGGAAGTGGCAACCAACTCCAGGATTCTTGCCTAGAGAATCCCATGGACAGAGGCGCCTGGTAAGCTACAGTCCATAGGGTCAAAAAGAGTTGGATATGATGAAGTGACAGCACATTTTCAGTAAGACAGACGTAAACACAGGACAGAAACAAGGGAGATTCAAAGTAAAACATTAATTTTAACAGGAGTTCTAGATCCAGCTTACCAGATCTCTGGAGTGAAGATGAGTGTTCTGAAGATGTATGTTTGATATCAGCATAGACTATCTCTTCAGCCATTGCATAAATTAAAAAGAATCCTATATTTTTGCAATCTTCCTACAAATGAGATATATTGAGACAGATAATTTCCTTCCTCTCTCCCAAGTTTGGTAGATTCCCTCAATGAATAAATAAAAACAATGTGCTCAGCCTTATCAATCAAGGCAATAGATTATTGAACACTTGCATGATTTGGAAGAAAACTACTATCCATGCAGTAGTTTCTTGCACTTCAGTTAGTTTTCTGCCCTCAGGTGGAATGATCTTGACCTTTATTAGTACCACAGAAGAGATTGCATCACTTTCTTCTATAAACCACTTCCTCTTTTAGGTTAGACATATTTTCAAGCAGAAACCCTTTGACCTTCTAGCATTTTCTCCAAAGTGGAATAGCAACTTGGAAGGACGGACAAGAAAAAGAGGATTATTTTTTAATGAAAGTAGTAGAAAGAACTGACAGAATCCTCATCTTTGAAACGCATTGTAATTACCTAGGCAATACTTTAAAATTCCCTTAAAGCTATTTCTTCTCTTGCACACTTTATAATATTAACAGCAAGCTAAGTTGAAGCATAGATTATGCAGAGGATTTCCAAACTGAAAAATAATTTATATGAAATAGAAATAGCTCTATGTCAAAATATCTCAAGGTTCTGTCATAAAAGAAAATAAATCTTATTTTTAAAATGAGGTTCACAGAAATTTACCACTGAATGCAATGTGTTAAGCATAGATTTTAATTTCCCATTTCTTCTGTGCTGCGCTGTGCTCAGTTTCTCAGTTGTGTTCAACTCTTTTGTGAACCCCATGGATTGTAGCCTGTCAGGCTCCTCTGTTCATGGGATTTCCCAGGCAAAAATACCAGAGTGGGTTGTTGTTTTCTTCTCCAAGAACCACAAACTTTTGACTAGATTATAAGTCTGATTCTTGTTATTCCATTGTGGCTGATAGTGTTTACATTTTAAACACATTTTCATTCATATTGTATTCTATAAACAAAAGTTTGAAAAGTTGAATATTATAAGGCTAAATTGTTTTAGTTTCATTTTTTCCCCTATAAAATTAGATTATAAATTTTCATCACAGTCTATTGTAAGCTAGATTTGGAACTTTAAAAGCCTAGGCCTAAATCTTGACTTCAAAATGTAACAACTAAACACCTTTGGGCAAATTTATCTTTTCAATGCCAAAGTTCTAATCTATAACAGATATAATGAGTGTACTATTATATTATTGAACATTGTAATATATAATAAACTATATGATATATTTTAATAAACTATAAATAAAGTATACAAATATTCCACTTTTTCTTGTACACCACTGGCATCCTTTGCCAGTCTTTTTCTAACTTCTTCCTTATCCTTTTGTGGTACTTTACTTTCCCTCTACTTACCTCTGAAAGAGGTACCTTTGTGTTTAGAAAAAGAGACTAACAATAGTAATGCTTAAGGAAGACTGATTATTTAACAAAGCTTGCATGCATCCTTAAGAATTTAGAAAAGTCCCTTTTTCTACCAACGTTGTTAAAGTGCAATGAAGAAAAATAAGATGCAACAGCATAATAAAAAAATGAAGGTCTGTAATGGTTAACGTCCAAGACATAGATAATACAGTGGGTTAAGTAATTAACCACATTTTGGGGGAGTTGTAAGAAAAGGAAAGTGTGCAAATCAGGAATGTGAGATGGTTACAAAAAGAGGAAATATGTTCTAAGATGAAGAGTGAAATTTTACATTAAAAGAAAAAATAGAATCTTTAATTTCAAGTACACTAAGTGAGATTAAGTTTTAAGCAAGAATGGAGGGACCAGTAGTCTCTTACTAGTAATTGATTTAAAATACCTGGCACATCTTTTATTTATTAGCACAGAAATTTGTCCAACATAGTGAAAGGCTATTTGAACCATGAAAGATGACGGGATTCTTGGCCTCTGGAAGAGAAGGATTCAATCTGGGTCCAGAGACGAGGCTTGATCGCTCAGAGCTTTTGTGTGATAAAGTCTTATTAAAATATAAAATAGACAAAGAAAGCTTCTGACATAGACATCAGAAGGGGGCAGAAATAGTGCCCCCTCACCAGTGTTAGAAATGGAGTTATATACTTTTAATTAGTTATTACAGTGAATCAAAAGAATGTCTGGAGGTTATAAAGACCTTACTAGACCCACTCCCATAATTTACATTTTAAGAAAATTGGATTAGCCTGGAAGGTTTTTTTTTTTTTTTTTTCCAGAAACTGTCTTCAAGCAGGATACATTATTATTATGTAATCCTAAGGAATGTAGAGGAAAAAAGAAATTGTCTTTTTCTCTTCCTTGAGATCCCTCTCTCCTTGGGGACCCCTAGACTTCTTATCAATCTGCCTAGGAATTGACTCTCTCAAAAAATGTTGTCAGGGAAATTACAATTTTCAGTAATTTGTCTGAATAGGTTTTTATATTGTGAACTTAAAAATGTAGTTTGAAAGTTTAGATGGGTAGTCACAATTCCCCTGTATTTTAGTGGCACTTTCTGTCAGATGACACATTGTTGTTAAAATATACAGAATCATTCCAATTTATGTTCTTGTGCCTGCCTGGATTTATTTACATGTTGTGAGGTATACATCAAAAGAGAGAGAGAGATCTCCAAATATTTTCTGTTCATGGAAACATTGGGTGTATTTCCATTAGTAGATCAATTTTCATGAAATACATATAAAGCTTATAATATTTATATAAAATTTTCACAAATTTAATATAAACATAGTCTCATAAAGACAGTAAACTCAATTTGCATTAAATCTGTAAATATACACTGGAGATTACATTAGCTAAAAATTAACATTTATTAAGATCATCATAGGTTTCAGATATTAGCTCATTTAAACCTCACATATTGCAACAAATATAAAAAGCTAGGTGACTTATTATCCCTATTTATTGATGAGGAAGGAAAGTAACTTACCTAAAATCACACAGAAGGATAGGAGCTGATCAGAAATCTGAAAGATTATTTGACACCAACGCATATAAACTCACTGGCTAAACTCAATGGCTTCTCTTGGAACCAGAAGCTGAGATTCAAAAGAGTATCCTCTTCCCAGGGAGCTGAGTTTTTAGTGAGTTAGACAAACCATTTACTAACATTTAATATATGAATCAAAAAAATTATCCAGCAGAGCAAGCACGAGGTTCTACTGCAGCCTAGCAGTTCATCAGAGAGAAACTTGAAATGAGAGGTGAATATCAAAGAAAAAAACGAATTTAATTTTAGTAACAAATAAGGCTGATGAACAAATGGACCAGTCAGACAGAAAGGTGCCGTAAAGAATTACCTTCAGGATTTGCAGCAATCCTTGTCACTCCAGGGTTTCAAAGAGCTTCATAAAAATAGAATCGCACAATTTGTAGTCTTTTATTTCGAGCTACTCCGCTCATCAGATTTTCAGTCCTTATTTGTGTTGTCACAGATACAGAGCATCATAGTACCGTTGCACAACAACCGATCTGTTTTACAGCTGCTGGACATCTGTGTTGTTTCCAGTTCAGGGCTGTGATGGATAAAACTGCTGTGGATTTTTTTGCACCATTCTTCATGTGGAGAAGGAAATGGCAACCCACTCCAGTATTCTTGCTTGGAGAATCCCATGGACTGAGGCTAATGTCCTTGGGGTCGCAAGGAGTTGGACATGACTGAGTGACTTCACTTAGCCTCATATGTATACCACTTTTATTTTTGTTAGCAAATAAGTCAAGTTTCTGGATCCTGAGCTTCCTGCATGTTCAGTTACAGTAGATATTGTCAAACCGAGGGTGTCCTCCTCAATTTACACTCCTTTTAGAAGTTTTTCTTTTTTCCAATTAAAACAAATTCTCACTAACATTTTGTATTCTCTTTTTATTCTTGTTCATTGTTTAATTAAAATTTTGATACTGTAGTAGATGTTCAATCATTCCTTTTAGTTTTCATGTCATTTCTCTGATGACAATTTTGAGGGTTCTGATAAAGCTGATGTGTCATTTTGATGTCTATTTTTTGTGCAACTCTCAAGTCTTTTGCCTTTAAAAATTTGCATTGTCTGTCTTTTTCTTATTGATTTTTTGTTTTTTTAAGGTGTAAATCTCAGTCTTTGTTAAGAGAATTTGAGCGGCTATGGAGACAGCTTCATCACTCACACAGACAACTAAAAACTTCCCTTGGCCTTCAATTCCTATTGGTACAGCATCTCAAGGTCAGTCAGAGGTGAGAGTTTTGGGCTTTTTGAAATCATTCCTGGTCATGCATACTCTAAATGTGCATGACCTTCCAGATTGCTAGGAATAGGTTCAAAGTCCACTTTTCAAAATCCACATGCAACAAACAGCACAAATAAGTATCAAAAATTTACCAATGAGCAAAGTTTTTCCTTTTAAATTTTGGTCAGCTTTTTGTCTCCATGGATAGCATTGCTGCTTTAGAAAATGAAGCAGTTGTCGCTGATGTTTCTGACAGACACCGACAGGAATTATGGAGAGAGTTGTTGTTGTGTTAGTCACCCAATCATCTCTGACTCTGTAAACCCGTGGACTGTTGCCCACCAGGCTCCTCTGTCCATGGGAGTCTCCAGGCAAGAGTACTGGAGTAGGTTCCCATTCCCTTCTCCAGGGGACCTTCCGGACCCAGGGATCAAACCTAGGTTTCCTGCATTGCAGGCAGATTCTTTACCGTTTGAGCCACTCAGGAAGCCTAGGAAAAGAGTAGATGGTTTTAAAAGGATCTCACCTGAAGAGCTCCTTCCCTGGTGGCTCAGACGGTAAAGCGTTTGCCTACAATGCGAGAGACTGGGGTTCATCCCTGGGTCAGGAAGCTCTCTTGGAGAAGGAAATGGCAACCCACTCCAGTGTTCTTGCTTGGAAAATCCCATGGATGGAGGAGCCTGGTAGGTTACAGTCCATGGGGTCGCAAAGAGTCGTACACGACTGAATGACTTTCACTTTCACACCTGAAGAACTAGAAAGTTTTAGAAAGTGGAAACTGCGGCAGAAAAAACCTCCTACCAGCAGAGGACGCTGTGCAATTGTGGTTACCATAAACAATAACAGCAATTTGATTTGTTTAGCCGGTAGTAAGCTATTTTGCGACCCCATGAGCTATAGCCTGCCAGGCTCCTCAGTCCATGGGATTTCACTCCGTTTTAAATATTCCTTGGGGCTGGTGTACTGGGATGACCTGGAGGGATGGTGTGGGGGGTGGCGGCTGTCTCTTATACACATCTAGATGTGTATAAGAGACAGACTCAGATAATCATTAATTCTAAACTTCAGGAAATAAGATATTAACATATTATGTCTTTTTATTTTAGTTTAACGGTTTTATCCTACTGAAACACAACTTCCAAAAGGCTAAATAACAATGTGAATAATTGCCAGGGATATTTTCCTCAGTGTGAATGAGTTTATCTTATTTTCAAAGGGCAGATTCGGATGAGTAAAATTATAGAGCAGAAAGAGGTTATGACTACCAGTGTTACCACAGGAATATAATAGATGTCCACCACAAGAAATATAAGGAATAGAGTTCATGGAAACCAAAAGCAAAGCTCTACATATTAAGACTAAAGTTACAATTAACTTCATGAACACTTTGTGTCATTAAAATCCTTCACTTTTACCCTAGCATTCAGTAGATTTTGCTCTGAATCCAGTCTCCCATTTCCAGTAAATCTCCTGGAGAAGGAAGTGGCAACCAACTCCAGGATTCTTGCCTAGAGAATCCCATGGACAGAGGCGCCTGGTAAGCTACAGTCCATAGGGTCAAAAAGAGTTGGATATGATGAAGTGACAGCACATTTTCAGTAAGACAGACGTAAACACAGGACAGAAACAAGGGAGATTCAAAGTAAAACATTAATTTTAACAGGAGTTCTAGATCCAGCTTACCAGATCTCTGGAGTGAAGATGAGTGTTCTGAAGATGTATGTTTGATATCAGCATAGACTATCTCTTCAGCCATTGCATAAATTAAAAAGAATCCTATATTTTTGCAATCTTCCTACAAATGAGATATATTGAGACAGATAATTTCCTTCCTCTCTCCCAAGTTTGGTAGATTCCCTCAATGAATAAATAAAAACAATGTGCTCAGCCTTATCAATCAAGGCAATAGATTATTGAACACTTGCATGATTTGGAAGAAAACTACTATCCATGCAGTAGTTTCTTGCACTTCAGTTAGTTTTCTGCCCTCAGGTGGAATGATCTTGACCTTTATTAGTACCACAGAAGAGATTGCATCACTTTCTTCTATAAACCACTTCCTCTTTTAGGTTAGACATATTTTCAAGCAGAAACCCTTTGACCTTCTAGCATTTTCTCCAAAGTGGAATAGCAACTTGGAAGGACGGACAAGAAAAAGAGGATTATTTTTTAATGAAAGTAGTAGAAAGAACTGACAGAATCCTCATCTTTGAAACGCATTGTAATTACCTAGGCAATACTTTAAAATTCCCTTAAAGCTATTTCTTCTCTTGCACACTTTATAATATTAACAGCAAGCTAAGTTGAAGCATAGATTATGCAGAGGATTTCCAAACTGAAAAATAATTTATATGAAATAGAAATAGCTCTATGTCAAAATATCTCAAGGTTCTGTCATAAAAGAAAATAAATCTTATTTTTAAAATGAGGGTCACAGAAATTTACCACTGAATGCAATGTGTTAAGCATAGATTTTAATTTCCCATTTCTTCTGTGCTGCGCTGTGCTCAGTTTCTCAGTTGTGTTCAACTCTTTTGTGAACCCCATGGATTGTAGCCTGTCAGGCTCCTCTGTTCATGGGATTTCCCAGGCAAAAATACCAGAGTGGGTTGTTGTTTTCTTCTCCAAGAACCACAAACTTTTGACTAGATTATAAGTCTGATTCTTGTTATTCCATTGTGGCTGATAGTGTTTACATTTTAAACACATTTTCATTCATATTGTATTCTATAAACAAAAGTTTGAAAAGTTGAATATTATAAGGCTAAATTGTTTTAGTTTCATTTTTTCCCCTATAAAATTAGATTATAAATTTTCATCACAGTCTATTGTAAGCTAGATTTGGAACTTTAAAAGCCTAGGCCTAAATCTTGACTTCAAAATGTAACAACTAAACACCTTTGGACAAATTTATCTTTTCAATGCCAAAGTTCTAATCTATAACAGATATAATGAGTGTACTATTATATTATTGAACATTGTAATATATAATAAACTATATGATATATTTTAATAAACTATAAATAAAGTATACAAATATTCCACTTTTTCTTGTACACCACTGGCATCCTTTGCCAGTCTTTTTCTAACTTCTTCCTTATCCTTTTGTGGTACTTTACTTTCCCTCTACTTACCTCTGAAAGAGGTACCTTTGTGTTTAGAAAAAGAGACTAACAATAGTAATGCTTAAGGAAGACTGATTATTTAACAAAGCTTGCATGCATCCTTAAGAATTTAGAAAAGTCCCTTTTTCTACCAACGTTGTTAAAGTGCAATGAAGAAAAATAAGATGCAACAGCATAATAAAAAAATGAAGGTCTGTAATGGTTAACGTCCAAGACATAGATAATACAGTGGGTTAAGTAATTAACCACATTTTGGGGGAGTTGTAAGAAAAGGAAAGTGTGCAAATCAGGAATGTGAGATGGTTACAAAAAGAGGAAATATGTTCTAAGATGAAGAGTGAAATTTTACATTAAAAGAAAAAATAGAATCTTTAATTTCAAGTACACTAAGTGAGATTAAGTTTTAAGCAAGAATGGAGGGACCAGTAGTCTCTTACTAGTAATTGATTTAAAATACCTGGCACATCTTTTATTTATTAGCACAGAAATTTGTCCAACATAGTGAAAGGCTATTTGAACCATGAAAGATGACGGGATTCTTGGCCTCTGGAAGAGAAGGATTCAATCTGGGTCCAGAGACGAGGCTTGATCGCTCAGAGCTTTTGTGTGATAAAGTCTTATTAAAATATAAAATAGACAAAGAAAGCTTCTGACATAGACATCAGAAGGGGGCAGAAATAGTGCCCCCTCACCAGTGTTAGAAATGGAGTTATATACTTTTAATTAGTTATTACAGTGAATCAAAAGAATGTCTGGAGGTTATAAAGACCTTACTAGACCCACTCCCATAATTTACATTTTAAGAAAATTGGATTAGCCTGGAAGGTTTTTTTTTTTTTTTTTTAGGGGGGGGGGGGGGGGGGTGGGGGAGAGAGGGGAGCAAGGTATGGGATTGGGAACACGTGTACACCCATGGCGAATTCATGTTGATGTGTGGAAAAACCAATACAATATTGTAAAATAATAATAATAAATTTTTCAAAGTAAATAAATAAAATAAAAATAATAAATATTCCATATTTTTATATGCCTAAATAAGCCAAATTTCCCCCAATCTGGCTATGGGTCCTAGATCTGAAATGTAAAGACTTTGGGCAAAGTACTTAATTCCCTTGTGACTTGGTTTCCTTCTACATAAAACGCAATAGCAGTAACACTTAAGTCAGAGTTGTGAGAATTAAGTAAATTGATCATGTTTATTTAGTCACTGATATATATAATAGTTAGTCGCTCAGTCATGTCTGACTCTTTGCGACTCCATAAATGTAGCTCGCCAGGCTCCTCTGTCCATGGAATTCTCCAGGCAAGGATACTGGAGAGACACACCAAATAAAGCTATTATAATTACTGCCATTTAAAAATTATGTTTATTGGAACAATATCATCAGTCAGTGCGAACTTTTGTTACTTTTATATTTTTGGTGCTTTGGATAATATAAGGAACAGATGTCCTCAAACTTAGTCAAGTAGTGTGAATTGAAACTTGCACCACATGGAATCAGGTATAATTCAGCAAAATGTGACTAAGGAAAGCCTGGAACAACAGTTCATTGTCAGAGAGAGAAAATAACCAACAGGTTTCTAAGCACTCTCCAATAAGTTTGAGAGTTATTCAGAAGAAATTTCTTAGAGGCAGCATGAGACTTCAAGCAGTCTTATTTGGCAAGTCATAAAAGGCATGGGTAATCAGTCAATAGGTCATACTAAGCCTGTCCCTAGTGAGGGAAACTTATAAAGTAGGTAAAATATTTTAAACCATATTAAAGGCATCGGTGAGACGGCAAAGTGATGAAAACTGGCATAATGCAAATCTAGAAAAAGCTGAAAACAGGAAAGAAGAGCTCCTTTATCTATAGAAGATTTTCAAAGACGGACAAAAGAAACTGAGTTCCTGAACAAGGCTTTGGTGTCTTAGAAGTGAGAATAATTCTGGTCTTTGAGTGGGATTGAGGGACTGAAAAATCAGTATATCTGGCTGGATTGGTTCACCAAAATCTACACCCAAGGACATGAGTTTGCAGTTTGGAAACTAGTGATGATTTAAGTCATATAATTCTTTGTTGTTGGGGGCTGTTCAGAAGCTTCCTTTACTTCTACCTTCTGGATGCCAGGAGCAAACCTCCTCCTGCTTTTACTCCGTACCTAGTTGAAGAATCAAAAATATCTCTAAACATGGTTAAATAGCCTTTGAGAAACAAAATCCTCCCACGTTGAAAAACACCACTCTAGGAGGAAGACTGATCTGAAATCAGGCTCGTCTTTGAAGGAGACCAAGCTCAACTTCAAGTCTCTTCAGTATCTAAAGTTAAAGGAAGGGATCCTAGATTGTTCATGACTCTGATGATTTCCTAGAAGCAAATTTAACTTCTGCCAGATGCCAAAGAAAAATTATACTGAATGAGTTGTATAGGAGAGGAAGTGTTTATTGAAGCCTATTTTAGTAAGTGAAGAAATTGAATCAATTCTACTGAAACAAAAGGCAAGAGGATTTCCAAGTGTTGGAGTCAGAAGGTGCTGGAGAAGGTTAGAAGGTAGTCAATGTACTTAGGCCATTTGTGTTGACTAATTGGTGCTTATTTACTCAACAGTATTTTAGCCACATTGTTCTGTGGTGGTTCCGTGGTTAAAAAAAAAAAATTCTGCCAGCAATGGGAAAGACCTGGGTTTGATCCCTGGGTGGAGAAGACCCCCTGGAGAAGGAAATGACAACTCACTCCAGTATTCTTGCCTGGGAGATCCCATAGACAGAGGAGCTTGTGGCCTACAGTCTATGGGGTCACAAAAAGTTGAATACAACTGAGCACAGCACATACATTTTGCTCTTAGGTTAGGTTCCTACCTTTCTATTGAGACTGGGAGGCAGCAGTGCTCTCTCCTTGGTGATCATACTTCAAAGGGATGGCTCACAGGTGCTTGAGAAAAGTATTTCTTGGCTGTCAAACTTGAAAGAGGCTGGAAGAAAATTTATATCTCAAAGCAACAGAGAAAGAAATTTCAATTACAAAATTTTTTGAATATATGCTCTAAGAAGAGGGAGGTCAGGAGTCTGCAGTCAGGAAGAAACCTAAGATTTAGTTACTGTAAGAGGAATACTAAGTCTGGCTTGTTCAAAGAATATAATATTATTTTAGTTCTAAGACATTTATTACAGTCTTTCACAGACAAAATCTAATATTCTACGACAGTGGTACAAAATGGGTATTTGAGTAAATAAGGTAATGTGAAAAATGACAATTAGAAATAATAGCAGTTAAAGATCTCCAAGGGCTCTAATTAAAGTAAGTAAGTGAAGGTCACTCAGTCATGTCCAACTCTTTGTGACCCCATGGACAGTAGTCCATGGAATTCTTCAAGCCAAAATACTGGAGTGGGTAGCCTTTCCCTTCTCCAGGGATCTTCTCAACTCAGGGATCGAAACCAGGTCTCCCACATTGCAGGTGGATTCTTTGCCAGCTGAGCCACAAGTATTAGTAATCTTGAAAGTATTAATACAAATTCAAGCAGACTTTGACATAGGAAAATCCAAATATAATTTAAAGATAATTAGACTTGCATATAATTATTTCTTAAATATACATATTTTGTATTTTAAAAAGAAATACAAATAGTTGAAATAATAGCATACTTAAAATGAGGTCAAGGAAATAAAATACATTAGAATTTAGGCTGAAACTTGGAAATTACAAAAAATGATGAAAATGGAATTTTAGAACTAAAAACTATAATGATAAAATTAATATCTCAGAAGAAATAGAATTGTTTCTTAGTTTGATAATATGTATCACTACCACCACCCCTCCAAGAATAATAAACAACCAAACAGCAAAGAAAATTATATTAAACATTATGTTAAAGGTAATTGTTGAAAACTTTCTCTTTAAGATTGAGAACAAGAAAAAATATTCACTGCCATCACATTTACTTAACAGGATTACTGATGGCCTTAGCAAATACAATAAGTTTTTTAAAGTTATAAAGATTTGAAAGGAAAAAACACAGCACACATCAGCCATAGATGCAATCTCATTTATAGAAAATCCAAGTAACCCTACTGATAAATTATTAGAATTAATAAGTGAGTTGAGAGGTCTCTGGATATGGAAAATGAATATAAAAAAATCAATTGTATTTTTATTCAACAGAAACTAGCTGAAAATGAAAATTATTAGTTTTCTCTTGGTGCCATAACAAATTCCTACAAATCCCGCATTTTAAAACTACATGTATTTATTATCTTCCCATTTCTATAACTCAGGAGTTCAGGCTCAGTGTGACTCAGTTCTCTCTGCTTAGGGTTTATGAGGCCAAAATCAAGATGTCAGCAGGGTTTCCCTTCCCTGTGGAGAACTTCTCAAAGAAACACTTTGAAGCTTGTGCAAGTAGTTGGGAATGCCAGTTTCTTTGGCTGAAGTGGTTTAATTTTCACTTACTTGCTGACTGCCCATCTCTTTCATTTTTTTAAGGCCAAACTCTAGCCAGAGACATTTCTCTGCTTTTAAAGTCTCACACACAGGCAGAGTTCAGAGATAGTGCAGGTTTGTTTCCAGACCACCACAATAAAGGATATGTCACAAGGAAACAAGTCAGGCAGAATTTTTGGTTTCCTGATGCATATAAAAGTTATAGTTGCATCATACTGTAGTCTATTAAGTGAGCAATAGCATTGTATCTAAAAAAAAAAAAAATCAATGAACATATCTTAGTTTAAAAATATTTTACTTCTGGGACTTCCCTGCCACTCCACTGGTTAGGACTTTGCCTTCCAGGGCAGAGGGTGTGAGTTTCATCCCTGGTTGGGGAGCCAAGATCGCACATGCCTTGAGGCAATAAATAAATAAATAAGTAAAACAGAGACAAATTCAACAAAGACTTTAAAAAAGGTCCACATCAAAAGAAAAATCTTAAATAAATACTGCTGATAAATTCTAATCATCATCTGGACCATTAGTGAGTCATAATCTTTGCAATAGAAACACCCAGGATCACTGACCCCAGATCATCATAATAAATGTAAAGAGATATTGTTAGAATTACCAAAAAGTAACACAGAGACATGAAATGAGAAAATTCTGTTGAAAATATGGCACGGATAAGTTTGTTTGATGCAGAGTTGCCACAAGACTTCAAGATGTGAAAAATGCAGTAAGCAAAGCACAGTAAAACAAAGCATGTTTGTAATTAGTTTGGGGCTACTTATACAATTCAGGGTAATCTATATGACAGTTTATAACATTAACTTCAACAGAATTTCTTGCTTGTAATATGACATATTCATATTTTCCAAAATCATTGTTTTTTTGGGGGGATTATCTTGCCTAATATAGGGACATGTGCTAAGTTGCTTCAGTTGTATCTGACTCTTTGCAACCCTGTGGACCGTATCATTATTGCCAAATTCAGATTTAAATTGAAGTAAGTTGGGAAAACCACAAGACCATTCAGGTATGACCTAAATCAAATCCCTTACGGTTATAAGTGGAAGTAACAAATAGATTCAAGGGATTAGATCTGATAGACAGANGACCATTAGTGAGTCATAATCTTTGCAATAGAAACACCCAGGATCACTGACCCCAGATCATCATAATAAATGTAAAGAGATATTGTTAGAATTACCAAAAAGTAACACAGAGACATGAAATGAGAAAATTCTGTTGAAAATATGGCACGGATAAGTTTGTTTGATGCAGAGTTGCCACAAGACTTCAAGATGTGAAAAATGCAGTAAGCAAAGCACAGTAAAACAAAGCATGTTTGTAATTAGTTTGGGGCTACTTATACAATTCAGGGTAATCTATATGACAGTTTATAACATTAACTTCAACAGAATTTCTTGCTTGTAATATGACATATTCATATTTTCCAAAATCATTGTTTTTTTGGGGGGATTATCTTGCCTAATATAGGGACATGTGCTAAGTTGCTTCAGTTGTATCTGACTCTTTGCAACCCTGTGGACCGTATCATTATTGCCAAATTCAGATTTAAATTGAAGTAAGTTGGGAAAACCACAAGACCATTCAGGTATGACCTAAATCAAATCCCTTACGGTTATAAGTGGAAGTAACAAATAGATTCAAGGGATTAGATCTGATAGACAGAGTGCCTGAAGAAACTACAAATGGAGGTTTGTGACTTGTAAAGGAACCAGTGATCAAGACCATCCCCAATAAAAAGAAATGCAAAAATATAAAAAGTTTGTCTGAGGAGGCCTTACAAATAGCTGAGAAAAGAAGAGAAGTTAAAGGCAAAGAAGAAAAGGAAAGATATACCCATTTGGATGCAGAGTTCCAAAAAATAGCAAGGAGAGATAAGAAAGCCTTCCTCAATGATTAATACAAATAAATAGAGGAAAACAATAGAATGGGAAAGACTAGAGATCTCTTCAAGAAAACTACAGATGCCAAGGGAACATTTCATGCAAAGGTGGGCACAATAAAGGACAGAAATGGTATGGACCTAACAGAAGCAGAAGATATCAAGAAGATATGGCAAGAATACAGAAGAACTATACAAAAAAGACCTTCATGACCCAGATAACCATGATGATATGATCACCCACCTAGAGCCAAACATCTTGGAATGTGAAGTCAAGTGAGTGTTAGGAAGCGTTGCTATGAACAAAGTTAGTGGAGGTGATGGAATTCCAGCTGAACTGTTTCAAATCCTAAAAGATGATGCTGTGAAAGTGCTTCACTCAATATGCCAGCAAATTTGGAAAACTTAGCAGTGGCCATATGACTAGAAAAGGTCAGCTTTCATTCCAATCCCTTAGAAAGGCAATGCCAAAGAATGCTCAAACTACTGCAAAACTGTACTTATCTCACCCACTAGCAAAGTAATGCTCAAAATTTTCCAAGCCAGGTTCAACAATATGTGAACCATGAACTTACAGATGTTCAAGTTGGATTTAGAAAAGGCAGAGGAACCAGAGATCAAATTTCCAACATCTGGTGGATTGATCATTGAGAAAGCAAGAGATTTTCAAAAAAACATTTACTTCTGCTTTATTGACTACACCAAAGCCTTTGACTGTGTGGATCACAACAAACTGTGGAAAATTTTTCAAGAGATGGGAATAACAAAGCACCCTACCTCCTAAGAAATCTGTATGCAGGTCAAGAAGCAACAGTTAGAACTAGACATGAACAACAGACTGGTTCCAAATAGGAAAAGGAGTACAACAAGGCTGTATATTGTCATTCTGCTTATTTAATTTATATGCAGAGTACATCATGAGAAATGCCAGGCTGAATGAAGCACAAGCTGGAATGAAGATTGCTGGGAGAAATATCAATAACCTCAGATATGCACCACCCTTATGGCAGAAGAACTAAAGAACCTCTTGATGAAAGTGAAAGAAGAGAGTGAAAAAGTTGAATTAAAACTCAACATTCAGAAAAGTAAGGTCATGGCATCCAGTCCCATCACTTCATGGCAAATAGATGGGGAAGCAATGGAAACAGTGACAGACTTTATTTTGTAGGAGCTCCAAAACCACTGCAGATGATGATGCAGCCTTGGAATTAAAAGATGCTTGCTCCTTGGAGAAAAGCTATGACCATCCTAGACAGCATATTAAAAAGCAGAGACATTACTTTGCCAACAAATATCCGTCAAGTCAAAGCTATGGTTTTTCCAGTAGTCATGCATGGATGTGAGAGTTGGATTATAAAGAAAGCTGAACACTAAAGAATTTATGCTTTTGATCTGTGATATTGGAGAAGACTCTTGAGAGTCCCTTGGACTGCAAGGAGATCAGTCAGTCTATCCTAAAGAAATCAGCCCTGAATATTCATTGGAAGGACTGATGCTGAAGCTGAAACTCCAATATTTTTATTTTAGCCACCTGATGTGAAGAACTGACTCATATGAAAAGACCCTGATGCTGGGGAAGATTGAAGGCAGGAAGAAAAGGGGATGACAGAGGATGAGATGGTTGGATGGCATCACAGACTCGATGGACATGAGTCTGAGCAAGCTCTGGGAGTTGGTGATGGACAGGAAAGCCTGGCGTGCTGCAGTCCATGGGGTTCAAAGTGTCAGACACGACTGAGTGACTGATATGAACTAGGGTTCGGTTTGACCTAAGTATTGTTCTAAGTCCATTTTCTTGTATTGGCTAACTTAACTTCTAGCTAATAATGAAATTTCTACTGAATTCTAAATAAACAGCTGGTCAACTAGAGCAGTAGAGATGAAACTCGTGAAAGATTGTTGTTGAACCATGCAAAGATGCCAGGATCTTTGGCCTCCAGAGGAGAAGAATTCAATCCAGGGCCAGAAATGAGGCTTGATCGCTCAGAACTTTTGTGTAATAAAGTTTTATTAAAGTATAAAGGAGATAGAGAAAGCTTCTGACATAGACACCAGAAGGGGGTAGAAAGAGTACCCCCTTGCTAGTGTTAGCAATGGAGTCAGATACTCTGCAATGAATCCAAAGAATGTCTGGAGGTTGTAAAGATCTCACCAGACCTACTCCCATAATTGACATTTTAAGATAACAGAATTAGCCAGAACGTTTAATCCAGAGACTGTTCTCAGGCAGGATACACAATCCTAAAGAATGTAGAGGGAAAAAAATGTTTGTCCTTTCTTCCTCCTTGAGAATTCCAGACCCTTCTCTCCTTGGGGACCCGTAGACTTCTTATCAACCTGTCTAGGAAACAACTCTCTCACTTGGACAACATTTGCATCAACATGTACAGGCTACTATATTTAAAATGGATAACCAGCAAGGACCTATTGTGTAACACAGGGAACTGTGCTCAATGTTATGTGGCATTCTTAATGGGAGGAGATTTTGGGGAAGGAGAGATGCATATATAGGTATGGCTGAGTCCCTTTGTTGTTCATCTGAAACTATCACATTATTAATTATCTATCAGTTCAGTTCAGTTCAGTCACTCAGTCGTGTCCGATTCTATGCGACCCCATGAATCGCAGCACGCCAGGCCTCCCTATCCATCACCATCTCCTGGAGTTCACTCAGACTCACATCCATCAAGTCCGTGATGCCATCCAGCCATCTCATCCTCGGTAGTCCCCTTCTCCTCCTGCCCCCAATCCCTCCCAGCATCAGAGTCTTTTCCAATGAGTCAACTCTTCGCATGAGGTGGCCAAAGTACTGGAGTTTCAGCTTTAGCATCATTAATTCCAAAGAAATCCCAGGGTTGATCTCCTTCAGAATGGACTGGTTGGATCTCCTTGCAGTCCAAGGGACTCTCAAGAGTCTTCTAGTCCAATACAAAATAAAAAAGTTTAAAAAAAGAAAAAAATGAAGTTATAGAGTGAAAAATTTTTAACTGACATAAATTCCTCTCAAGTCAATTAGAGTATTTACTGAACTTTTCCTGTATAGACCTTCTGAAAACACACATGAAAACAACTTTCCAGGTACAAATCATTATAAAGCTAAGGTTTTATAATAGGTATGTCTTCCAAAAAATGTTATATTACTCTGTTTCTTCCTTTCTAGTATGAGATGTAAGTTTTAATATAGTTTTTAGGAATCACCACTTCCTAGAAACCATTTTGTTTATTTTAGTTTTATTTTAACATACATAAAGGCAGCTTATAATTGCACTGGATACAAAAGACAAACAAATAAACACACCTTATTGCACTTAGGAAATATTTCACATGAAGTATTGCACATGATATAATTGTATCAGGAAAGCCACAAATTGATAAGCAGATAGAACTATTATTATTACAGATTTGAACAATGCAGACTTTCCTGACAGAGATTTACCAAATCACATATTGCACGTTTTCCAACACTTTTATCTGTTTTACAAATATTCCTTATTTTTTTTTGTCCTTATCTTTGTGAGAGACTGTATATAAGGCAATACTTTATATACCTTTGAAAAAGACAAGCTTACAGTGAAGAAGTGAAAAAAATAACATAAATACCTAACCGCCCCATTCTTTGGGGGAGAAATGACAAAAAAAAACTTAACAAACTTCTTTAAAAAGAGAGAAATATTACAAAGACTCATTTCATATGCATTTGCCTGTTTACTGATGTTCTTGGAGTTAGTAAAATGCATTTAGACTAAATCTCTGCACTGCCAGTTAAAATTTTCTTTGTTTACATTCAGTTTTTAATACCACCATCTAATTCCTTCATACAGTACAAATGCATGAAGGGCATACATTGTTTGTAGTCATTCAACAATAAATAATAATTCTAAACCTAGTTATTTTATTATCTCTGAATCAAAAATATATAAAGTGCACTCAAAAGCTTTACAGTCATTTATCTCATCCTTGGACAAGATTTAACAGTCAACCTGTGACACTTTCAGATCATGGCAGGAGTACTCCATAATGCATACATGCCTGGAATTTTTCTCCCTTTTCTCCAGTCTTGTGTGGAAGAAAGTTTCCCAAATAATACAAAGTTGTTTTTTTTTTTTTTCACAAAGTCTTAATGGGAAACTGCTGACCAGAGAGCATCATTTGCCCACACTTGTCACATTTCCTAGAGTTCCATGTTAAAATGTCTATAAGCAAATATGATTCCTCTTTATTTGGAGGGTTTGCTACATATCCAGTGTAAATTCCTGTCACATTCTGTGCTGCTGACCTCTGCACTGCTCAGAACTGCACAGTTCTCAGACCCCGTAAGGTTGAACCTGTCAAAAAATAAAGAAACCGGAATTAGTTTCAGCCCATCATTTCCGTTCAGTTATATGAAAATCAACTTTGTGGTGGTGGTGACGGCTTCTGCTTTTTTTTTTTTTTTTAACTCATTGGAAAAGACTCTGATGCTGGGAGGGATTGGGGGCAGGAGGAGAAGGGGACAACCGAGGATGAGATGGCTGGATGGCATCATGGACTCGATGGACGTGAGTCTGGGTGAACTCCGAGAGATGGTAATGAACAGGGAGGCCTGGCATGCTGTGATTCATGGGGTCACAAAGAGTCAGACATGACTGAGCGACTGAACCGAACTGAACAATATTTATTTAAGAAAAAAAAGTTGAATCTTGGAAAAACATTGAGCTTTATGATACTGTGCTTGCCCTGCTCATAACCCTCATTTACCAAGTAACCTTAAAAACCAAGAGCTTCACAATGGTGAAAACCAACAGGAATGGTTTTGAAGCTTTCCAAAAGTATTTGCAACACTGTCATTGTTTGACTGGCCTTGTGGTTCCATTAAAACCTCAATTTACAGTACTTGTCTTTATTTGATCGCAGACGTTTCTCATTGTGAACAGCCTTTACCCTAAAGTTTTGAAATCAATCACTGACAGTCATTTAATATCATATATGCCTAAGAAACCAACAAAGGTCCATCTAGTCAAGGCTATGATTTTTCCAGTAGTCATGTATGAATGTGAGAGCTGGACCATGAAGAAGGCTGAGTGCCAAAGAATTGATGCTTTCGAACTGTGGTGCTGGAGAAGATTCTTGAGAGTCCCTTGGACAGCAAGATCAAACCAGTCAATCTTAAAGGAAATCAACTCTTAATATTCATTGGAAGGACTGATACTGAAGCTCCAATACTTTGGACACCTGATGTGAAAAGTCAACTTGTTGGAAAAGACCTTCATGCTGGGAAAGATTGAGGGCAGGATGAGAAGGGGGCAACAAAGAATAAGATGTTTGGATGGCATCACCAACTCAATGGACATGAGTCTGAGCCAACTCCAGGAAATAGTGAGGGACAGAGAAGCCTGGCGAGCTGCAGTCCATGGGGCCACAAAGTTGGACAAGACTGAGCAACTGAACAACAGCAACAACTTGGGTGCATCATAATACTGTTAGAGAAGTCTGTAATTAGTACTTGTTAAACCTTTTAAGTTACTCACCAAAAAATTAATAAAACATAATTTCAAGCAGTTGGAGGGAAATGACATAAAGGAAACTGTAATTCAACACAAAAGTAGGAGTGGACAAAAACAAAAGCCAGAAATCACAGTTGATGTAAATTAAACTTTTTCTAAGCCAAGGCCCATCAGTTTGTATTTAAGTAACAAAATATAGCTGTAGACAACATGGAACACATCTGAAAGAAGAATACAGAGAAAATGAAAATAAAGGAATAAAGAAAAAATGAATGAGGCAAACACTAGGAAAATAAAAGCTGGTGTGACAAAATTAGTATCAGACAAAAATAGAATTTAAGCCAAATAGCATTAAAGGTGATAAAAAGGATACTACCTAGTAATAAAAAGAACAGTATGTTTTACAGATAAACTATTATTATTGATAACTAATAAAAGAGTTCAGCAAGTTATGTAGATATAAATATTATAAGAAATCAAGGGCATACTTCTACGACAGCTATTAAGTTTAGAAAAATATGTTGGAAAAATTCACTCATAAAAGTAACAGGCACTATATGATTATAAAACATTTGATGAAGGAAATAAGAATAATCCTGAAGATAAAGACATGGATATATTGTTTTTGTAACTAGAAGACTTGGCAGCATATGAAGACTTAAATAAGAAAAGCAAAACTATGATTTTTGTGTAGGTAAATATGTAACTTCAGAGCAGGAAAGATTTCAAAAAACATGACATCAAAAGAACAAACCATAATGGAAATTTTGATAAATGTATTAAAATGAAATTCTCTATCAAAAGACAGTTCTCAGAATGAGATGTTTGTAGTGCATTCAGCTGGCAAATGGTCCAGAATATATTAGTAACATACACACAATGTATTAAAAAAAAGTCTAACAGCTGAATTAGGAAAGTGGAAATGTCTAAGCAGTCACTTCACAGAATAGAAACCTGAATGGCCAAAAAACGTGCCCATCTTCACTAGTTAGGAGGGAAATGCAAATTAGAATAACCAGGGACCACTCATTTATCACATGGGCATGATTTAACAAATACTACTACAAATTTTGTGTATGTTGGGAAAATGATACTTGGGGGGGGGGCAAAGTGGCACAGACACTTTTGGTGAGCAACTTGCCAGTGTCTAGTAAAACTGAAGATGTTAATTACCATATGATGTTGCTGATAGTGAAAGCATGCTTGAACCCCACTTCTAACATTTCCTTCCACACTGAAGGAGTCCTACTGGTGTAGAACTTAAAAAAAAAAAAGAATTAGATTTATTTATTTTAATTGAAGGATAATTTCTTTACAGAATTTTGTTGGTTTATACCAAACATCAACACGAATCAGCCCTAGGTGTAGTTTTTGCAATACAGCAAACTGATTAAGTTATGTGTGTGTGTGTATATATATATACACACACATATATATATACATACACATATCCCCTCTTTTTTGGATTTCCTTCCTATTTAGATCACTACAGAGCACTACAGAGGACAGAAATGGTATGGACCTAACAGAAGCAGAAGATATTAAGAAGAGGTGGCAAGAATACACAGAATTTTTTTTTTTTTAAGCTGGAATGCATGAGGCAAGTACGCCAGTCGAATGATCATAGAACAATCTGTAGAGACAGTAGACGAAGATGGAAAAGAAGAGTATGTGGAGAGACGATACAAACATGAGTAAAAGGCTCCATTCATTTGGCTGGTGTGTCACTATAGGAGTGACTCTTGTTCATTTTTGAGTGCACAAACCCTTCGAGAAACTTCCCAGAAAGTGCACACATTCAACAATCATGCATATTAGTTCATACAATTTTGGGGGGGGTAACAGCCCCTGGTGCCCATTTGTGGATGTGGGGCATACTAAAGATTCTTTTTCTAGAGATTTAAACTAGTTCTTTGAATCTCTCATTTTCATGAAACTAGAGACCTAGCAATTCATGCACATCTGAGTGACAAAGATTAACACTAAACTTATACAGCGTCCTTCAAACTTGAAAATGTACAGGTAATGGGAAAAAAGTCAGCATCTTTAATTTTGGGGCAAGTTTTCTCTCAGATCCATAGAAGCTTCTAATTATCAATAGGTATTAGAAATATTGCTTTTTTTATCCCTGTGAATATGAGAACTGGGAAAAGTAAAAGAGAATTCCTTTCCAAAAACTAGCTTGTCAAAAAAATACAAATATTAGATTGGAACTTTTTTTCACATAATCATAATTATACCTGGAATATTTGCATCTTATTTCACTAGAATTTACTGAGATCAAACTACTAAAAGTACTTATTGTATGAACTCCAAGCAGATAAAAAGGATAATATTACTATTAAAGCCCTTTAAGAATTCCATAGTTTAGCTGTCCTCAACCATTTGGTACCAGGGACAAGTTTCATGAAAGATAATTTCTCCATGGACGGGGCAGGGGGATGGTTTTGGGATTATTTGAGCACATTATGTTTATGGTGCACTTTATTTTATATATATTTTTATCAGCTCCACTTTGAATCATTGGGCATTAGATCTTGGAGGTTGGAGACCCTTCCCACAGAGTATAACATACCAAAGAGAATGTTAAAGCTCTGCTTCTAAGAGCACAATCCTCATAAAGAACAACACTTTGAAAGAAAAACAGGAAAGCTGCCAGCTTTGGGAGCTGGCAGCCTTGGGAGCATAAAGAGATATCTTGAAACTCACCAGTTGTTAAATTCTTGGCCATTTGACCATTTCCACATCTGGTCAGCTTCATTTCTCAGCCCGATCCAGTGTTCAGCTCTACCCACATATTGTTTTAAAAAGTTCTTGAAGGAAGAACAAAGGAAGTGTATGTTAAATCACCCCTCCTGATAAGTATGTAATAAATTCTGTTTCTCAAATCTGCAGCTAGTAAGCATTGTAGCTCAGCTGATCATTTGTATTAACTAACGATTAATAGTGCTATGTGGGTTCAGCTTGTTTGGATTTCTGATTTTTGAAGCTAAACACATCACACTTAAAGACTACACTGGACTCTCATTTGGACCTCAGACTGATCATGTAGTTTTCTGTGACTAAGTTTTCCTGGGTCAGAGACAGACAGAATATCTACACTTAGAAGGAAACAGAAGAAAATCACAAATTAGCTATATAAAATAAAAAAGAATACCAATACTTTGTGGAACTCTTTTTGAATGCTATCTTACCATGTCCTCTTTAGAATCAATGACAGCAAGAGTGGCACCGTGTTTGGAGCAAGAGTTTTGGGCCAAGGTCCAGTTCTTTGTTTTCTTGGAAATAAGATAGCATTTCCCCTTGTGTCCAATCCAATCATCTGAGCAGGGAAACACATGGGTGTTTGGTGACGCTGATGACACGTATTGTCTTGGACAGTTGTACTGGCCCACTGTGAACATAAAAATGGTTTGTTTTAGCAACACAAGGAACCACGTACCCATCGGGTACAAAGTAGTTTGGGGATACTCAACTAGGTGATAAAGGAAGATACAAAAGAAGATGAACTAAAAAAAAAATTATGGAAGTATAGTTGACATACAATATATTAGCTTCAGGTGTACAGCACACTGATTCAGAATTTTTATAGGTTATGCTCCATTTAAAGATACAAAAAAAAGGAAGGTAAATTCTGTAAAGAGCAAGAAGGCAGTTTTTCACTTTATCTGATCTCTTATTGTACCTCATCATCATTGTATAAGGTCTAAGAAATAAGAGGGTGTCATTTTGGTCAAAAAATGGAGGGGATATTTAAAAATCTTAAAAATAGTTTTTTGACTCTAGTTGAAAAGGGGTATAAGGTATTGAGGTTGGCTGAAAAGTTGGTTTGAGGTAACAGAAAAACTGAATTTTATGGCCAGCCCAGTATATTATAAATTCCAATTAAGGTTTTGCATCTGAATGCAGAGGGGGAAGAATTTGAAGATGTAATAAATATAACTCTATATGATGAGGTAGAGGAGAGAATATTAGCAGAGTAGCAATTCAGAATACAAAAAGGTTTATGGCTGGGGATGTATCCTAACATTGTAAAATTTCATGTGTGTATAAAACACAAATGAATCTTGGTATAGCTGTATGTTTCAAATACCATAACAAAACTAGCTCTTGGAAGCTTCTAGATATATTCCTAATTATCTCAATTATCCATACCCACTATTGTGTGTCTTTTGAGATAAGAGACTGTCCAATTCCTGATTAATCTATGCCTTAGATATCATTTTTAAATCAACAATGAATGGGCAGCCCACATTTTTCCAGTTAAATATCGATATGTTTAGAATCTAAATCAAAACCTTTTGGTCCAGAGTTAAATATCTTCTCACATGTAATTTTATCCCATGATATTATGTAAATCATAAACAATTTTTCATAGTTCTAAAGCACTAGAAAACTAAAAAAGTATTGTATCAGTTATCTAAGGAATGTGGAACCATATTTATATTTCCTAGGAAATTGACCATGTACGAAAAATGAGATAATCTAAGATTAATCAGAATTTTTGATGAACTCATGAAGTGCAGACTCACCAGATAGAGCAACGAGAGCTATGATGAGAGTGGTGATGAAGACCACATTTACTACAGCACATGGGATAGGAACTTGAATGGATCCTTCATGATATGTTGCAGAGTAAGTTCCAGTGGCATGACCTGAAGAGAGAAAGTGGATGATTAGGCAGGCTATAGAAGTAAGAAGGAGACATTTGATTTTCTCTTGAGGCATTTAAAAAAATATTATATGTCTCCCTATCTTCTTATGTGAAATTTATAAATTACATTTCCTCAAATTTTGAATAAGTTATTTTTGGCTAGAAATGAAACAATCCAGTCACAATAATGAGATTATAAAATATTTCCCCAAATATGTACTCAGTAGCTATGAAAATTCAACATGTATTATAATTGTGTTCTTTAAGGTTTAACTAGACAAAGAGATGCTGTTTTCCTTCAAAGCAATTTACTATGCAATGGATGTTAAGACAACTTTTGCCTCCTCTGAAGGTTGTTTTTCTCAGCATAGATCTGCTTTCAAGTTTTCCAAGAGAAGACTTTACTTCACTCTAATCCGGTTCTATTTCTCTCAACTTGTTAAAGCAAATCTTTATTTTCTCATCAGCATACAACTGTTACCTGAAGCAGAGCTTGGTAGTTAGAGTAGCAAGTTCAGAGCTCTCTGTCTAGTTTCACTTCTTATCATGTGAGACTCAATGAAGGGGCTCAAACTCAATGCAGGAACATCTCTGGCCCCTCAGCAGGTATCACACATCCAAGTAGCTCATGGATGCCAGAGTCCATTGGCTTATCCAGTGGACTCACACTGTTGGCTTGGACATCCAGTGGGTAAGCTGTGGAGGTGAGTCTCTGATTTTAAGTTATATCATGAGTTCATTACTTAGGGCTATTGTTATTCACAATTTGTTTTATCACCTAGGCAACAAAACACTCCCCTAAGAGTATACTTCCGCTTTGGTTACAAGCTCTGTCCATTAATGGAGAAATTAGAAAACAAATCCTCTAGTACATATTGAATCCCTCAAGGGTGGCTCAAAGATTGTTCACACTGATAAAGCTACAAGAGCAGCATAGACTAAATATTCATAAATCAAATATTCACTAGAAGGTTGGGATGATTTCAGGAAAAGTTCAGAATTCCTACAATTAATTCCTTCTTATTTCAACTATGCTATTATTGAATGGTTTTATTCTTCTTTTTTTTTTTTAATATACTTTTTTCTTTCAGGAAGCTCAGCTGAGTCATCAAGTTACGGGTATCTGGTCACCAAAAAACTTGTGTGGTTTGCAATATCCACACTTGATTTTGTGTTCCTAAGTGAAAGATAGTTTTATCAGAGGCAATGAATGCTTTTCTAAAGCAAACCACGCTAGTAGACACATATCTAGTAAACAACCCCCTCCTCTAGATATTTTCACCTCTGTTGTTCAGAACAAATTCCTTGCTACTGGATAATTGTGTTTACAAGTAAACTCTAGTTCCTACTTTCTAGTGTTTGGGGCACCTCATTAACATGAGAGAAGAGAGAAAGAAATGAAATAAGTCAAGAAACTTTCACCAGAAGAGTTATTGGAAAACAATGGAAAATCCTGATGACAAGAGATGAAAAGGGCTGTGGATAGATTAGACAAACAGAAAAGGAGAAAAGTGATACAGCAAAGGTAATCATATTTTGATGAAAAATAAAAGAAAGGAAGAAAAATGTCTGATTCATATAGAATTTGAAGTCCACAGTTGGAAAGATGAAATAGAAAGGTGAGTGCCAAGGAAGTGATGCTTGCAAATTGTGGTGCTGGGGGACTCTTGAGAGCCCCATGGAGTGCAAGATCGAACCAGTCAATCCTAAAGGAAATCAACTGAGTATTCACTGGAAAGACTGATGCTGAAGCTCCAGTACTTTGGCCACCTGATGCAAAAGGCTACCTCATTGGAAAAGACCATGATGCTGGTAAAGATTGAAGGCAGGAAGAGAAGGGGGCAGCAAAGAATGAGATGGTTAGACACCATCACTGACTCCAGAGACATGAATATAGGCAAATTCTGGGAAACAGTGGAGGACAGGGGAGCCTGACATGCTGCAGTCCATGGGTTCACAAAGAGTTAGACACGGCTTAGTGACTGAACAGCAGCAACCACAAAGAGAAAAGTGAAATGGAGGGAAAGAGTACCCATAGGACTAGAGAAGAAGATTGTGTTTTCAAGAATGCTTGATGAGGTTCTCACAATAAATTGCCTTTGGACACTATAAATATTCAGATGCTTATATGGCTATTCTCTCAAAGTCTGGAAACCTATGTTCCCTGCAACTGGAGGATGTTTTCTTGAGAACACAAGATAAAGCCCACGAAAAGCACACAATGGTACAAGGTTCATCCAGTCAAGAACATAAGTATTTATATGAAAAATAGAATTCTCTTGCATAATAAATTTAAATTTTAAAAAAAATTAAAAAGAAGATAAAAAGAAAAATAGAATTTTTCATAAAGAGGCAGTGTTTCCTAGGGGATGTCCAGATGGCTATGAAAAAATGATAGTTCACTGGGCTAGGGAGGGGATTTTCGAATTAAATCTGAAAAACTGAGATGGTATAAAATAAAACAAAGAAATAGATCTTTAAGGAGTTTCTAAAATTCACCTTTGTGATTTCCTTTCGTGTCTCAGGTATTCTGTGTTCACATAGATAAAGAAATATTTACTTCTTCCCACTTTCTCTTCTATCCTGCTCAGACGGAACATAGCCAAGTTTTTCCACAAAAGGCAAGCTTGATTTTCTCCCTAACTACTGGTATATATCATAAATAGATAGATATAAACATAGATATAGATATTACCAGTATTTAGAGAAAAAGAATTTACTTACTTTGTTGTTCTCTTTTCAGGTGCAAGGAGCTGGTCTCTGTTGCAGAAAAATCTTCAGAATTCATCTTTATCCTTGCCACAATCCCCCTGGTTAATCCCAGTTGGAGCCAACCCACAGCGAAAGTCTCTGCTGGAGCTCTTGTTCCGTCTCTGTGTCTTTGAGATACCTCAGCGTTTATATTCAGCTACATTGTCTCCACCCCCTTCCTCTCACCTCCTAATCACTCAGATACTCCTGTTCTCTTTAATTTATGCTCCAGAGGCCCAGACAGTTTACAATGTGTTGTTGTGGTGAGCTATGGGTTTCCCCTGCCACCTGAAATGTGCTTTCTCACAACTGTAGGTGCAGTATGAAGAGGCAAGCGGGAATTTCCCAGAATCTGAGATATCCTTTTTAAATTTGTAGAAAACAAATAGTTTAGGAAATAGAATATCCAAGTAAAGAATGAAAAGTTAGAGGTTCTGATATTTGAGATGGAAATAATTTGAAGAGTCATATTTCCCTGAAATCCCATTCATTCATTAAATCATACGTTTAACAACTAATATGCATTGAACATCTGCTATGGACCCAACACCGTTTGGGGTTACAAGATTTATTGTTGGCTAATAAAATTAAGACATTTCTATCCTCATGGATCTTTCTCCAGTCTGGAAGTGTTTTACTTAGCGAGCTATAAACTGGCTTTTAGAAATGTGCCATTCACTTCTTCCCTGGGACCTAATTTCTTAAGTTATCATCTAGTAAGTAGTTGCTTTAATGCAGGAAATAGAAACCTTGTGGCTGGAACTTCCTTTCTATGTTCTAAAATTGTTTATCTTAAATGATCAATTTCATTTATCTCCTCAATTTTCATGTTATATATTACTGTCATTTGGACTGACTTATTTCCCCTCAGTAATATATTTTTATTCTATTTTTCTTCCATTTTCTAGATTAGAGTATTATTACTATAAAAATAAATTACCATAGTATCAGTGTCATCCAGGTAAGTTATTAAGCTCAATGCAAAATAAATGCAGAATGTCTATATCTGGTGATTTAAGGAGAGGATCAAAATACTGCTCTACTTAACAATTTTAGCACCCTCAAATTTTGTCATTAATGTGACTTGAATAAAGATATTCTGTTTCCAGGATAAAGTCTTGGTGAGAATGTTATGGTCAAGTGTGTGGGAAATTAACATCTACTGCAGGCCTGGGCTTCTCTTGTAGCTCAGTTGGTAAAGAACCTGTTTGCAATGCAGGAGACCCAGGTTCACTTCGTGGTTTGGGAAGGTCCCCTGGAAGAGGAAACGGCAAACCACTCCAGCATTCTTGCCTGGAGAATCCCATGGACAGAGGAGCCTGATAGGCTACAGTCCATGGGGTCGCAAGAGTCGGACACAACTTAGCAAGTACACCACCACCGCTGCTGCTGCTACTGCTGTTAAGTCGCTTCAGTCGTGTCCGACTCTGTGCGACTCCATAAATGGCAGCCCACCAGGCTCCGCCGGCCCTGGGATTCTCCAGGCAAGAACACTGGAGTGGGTTGCCACTTCCATCTCCAAAGCATGAATGTGAAAAGTGAAAGTGAAGTCGTTCAGTCGTGTCTGACTCTTCGCGACCCCATGGACTGCAGCCTACCAGGTTCCTCTGTGCATAGGATTTTGCAGGCAAGAGTACTGGAGTGGGTTGCCATTGCCTTCTCCACCATTGTAGGCTAGTACTTACCATTTACTGTAGGCTAGATAGGAAATTACCATCTACTGTAGGCTAATTAGATAATGCAAAAGGCATGGGTTCGATCCCTGGTGGAAAACTAGGATCCTGCATGCCATGTGGTGTGGCTAAATATTTTAAAAAGAGGAAAGCAAATACACACTTGATCATCATTGCTATGTGTCTCTTCCAATGGAAAGCAGGACTTTTCAACAGCGTATTGGGTGAACACAGAAATCATGTTCCAGTTCTACCGTTTTCAAATGTATGTTTTCCTCTCTGATGATTTCCATGTAAGTGTGAAACTGATTTTCATAACTGGACACTGACTACCTGTGAACTTTGAATGTCGCAGAACAATTAGCAGGCTATGAGCAGGAGAAAAAGTGCAGTCTTAACAGGGTGATAACTATTTCCCACAATGTTCCCTCTTGTTCCTCATGGGCCAGCTATGCTATCAGTCTGTTCCTTGAAAATGATAAACTTCTTTTCATTTTATAGAAGGTATTCTTTCTTTTGTTTCCTTTGCTCTCAGATTTTTTTTATGGCTATGTCTTCCTTCTCATTTATATTTACCTCACGTGTACCCAGTAAGACCTTCCATGAACACCCGCACAAATTATCTTCCATAACCAAAGGATGCTCAAACTACCGCACGATTGCATTCATCTCACACGCTAATAAAGTAATGCTCCAAATTCTCCAAGCCGGGCGTTCAAGTTGGTTTTAGAAAAGGCAGAGGAACCAGAGATCAAATTGCCAACATCCACAGGATCATCAAAAAAGCAAGAGAGTTCCAGAAAAACATCTATTTCTGCTTTATTGACTATGCCAAAGCCTTTGACTGTGTGGATCACAATTACTGAGGAAAATTCTGAAAGAGATGGGAATACCAGAGCACCTTACCTGCCTCTTGAGAAATCTGTATACGGTTCAGGAAGCAACAGTTAGAACTAGACATGGAACAATAGACTGATTCCAAATAGGATAAGGAGTACATCAAGGCTGTATATTGTCACTCTGCTTATTTAACTTATACGCAGAGTATATCATGAGAAATGCTGGACTCATTGAAACATAAGCTGGAATCAAGATTGCCAGGAGAAATATCAATAACCTCAGATATGCTGATAACACCACCATTATGGCAGAAAGTGAAGAAGAACTAAAGAGCCTCTTGATGAAAGTGAAAGAAGAGAGTGAAAGAAAGAAGTGAGTTTGGCTTAAAACTCAACATTCAGAAAACTAAGACCATGGAATCCAGTCCCATCACTTCATGGCAAATAAATGGGAAAACAATGGAAACAGTGACAGACTTTATCTTTTTGGGCTCCAAAATCACTGCAGATGGTGACTGCAGCCATGAAATTAAAAGACGCTTACTCCTTGGAAGGAAAGTTATGACCAACCTAGACAGCATTTAAAAAGCAGAGACATTACTTTACCAACAAAGCTCTGTCTAGTCAAAGTTATGGTTTTTCCAGTTGTCATGTATGGATGTGAGAGTTGGACTATAAAGAAAGCTGAGCACCTAATAATTGATGCTTTGAACTGTGGTGTTGGAGAAGACTCTTGAGAATCCCTTGGACAACAAGGAGATCCAACCAGTCCATCCTAAAGGAAATCAGTCCTGAATATTCACTGGAAGGATTAACGCTTAAGCTGACGCTCCAATACTCTGGCCACCTGATGTGAAGAATGGACTCATTTGAAAAGATGCTTGGAAAGATTGAAGGCAGGAGCAGAAGGGGATGACAGAGGATGAAATGGCTGGATGTCATCACCGATTCAATGGACATAAGTTTGAGTAAACGCCGGGAGTTGTTGATGGACAGGGAGGCCTGGCGTACTGTGGTCCATGGAGTTGCAAAAAGTCGGAACAACTGAGGGACTAACTCAACTGAGTCACTATTATCTCATTCTTTTAGTTTATAAAACATATCATCATCTGAGATTTTGTTTTTAATTTTTACATAAATGCATATTTTTAAGCTATTAATTGTTTTATTTACTTCCCTCACTGGGAAGTAAGGTTTTTAAGAACAGGGACATGGCTGTCTTTTACAACAATGCATCTCTAGTACCTACAATAGAACTTAGAACACAGGAGTTCAACGAATACTTGCTGGATGGATACATGAAATAATGTATGTGAATATCAACTCAAGCACTTGTTAACCTATGCAGATTTGCAGATATACAACTCTACTGGACTTTGGCTTTGTTATGTGTACAGTGAAAATATTAGTATCCAACTTATAAGGCTTTCATAAAGAAAACATCATAAACGAGGAAAGTAGTCTTCTACCACAGTGTTTGTATAGATTAGGCCTTTAATAAGTGAAGGAATAACAGTTTGATTCAGATCATGGGAAAGAAAAATTCCTCCTTTGATGGAAGATGTTAACAGATAATAACTGAGCAGTCACAGTATAGTTTCTGATATGATGTAATGTGTCTCTTGTCTGTTTAGACTACAGATGAAAAAGTTGTAGTCCCTTATAACCAACTCTAACAGCTTTTGTGACACTAAAACACTTATTTGTGTTCAAGCTTTCTTGTTTCTTCAGTCATAATCAGGTGAATGGATACTATACATATATACTCATATAAACATGTTTTTATATATATGCATATGCATACTTTATACATATTATATATTTATGTATAGTGCATATAATATATGCATACTATATGTACTACATATCATATACACTACTATGTAATACATGTAATAGATCTTCCCTATATATATGTATAATATATGTACTACATGTTACATATGCCATTGTACATAGAAAACTGATGTCTAGAAATGTTATTTTATGAAAATGCTGCTGTTGCTGCTGCTGCTAAGTCGCTTTAGTCGTGTCTGACTCTGTGCAACCCCATAGACGGCAGCCCACCAGGCTCCACCAGGCTCCCCCGTCCCTGGGATTCTCCAGGCAAGAACACTGGAGTGGGTTGCCATTTCCTCCTCCAATGCATGAAAGTGAAAAATGAAAGTGAAGTCGCTCAGTCGTGCCCGACTCTAGTGACCCTATGGACTGCAGCCCACCAGGCTCCTCCATCCATGGGATTCTCCAGGCAAACGTACTGGAGTGGGGTGCCAATGTCTTTAAATGTTACAACATTGATCAAAATCTGTTATTTTTGTTCTGAAATCATTTTTCTCTGTTTTTTTTTGAGAGCAGTATTTTGCTGAAATTAACACTTTTCAAGGTGGGAGAAATCTGACACTGAAGACATAAAAACCAATCAAATTACCAAGAACACATGCTATTAATGGGCTTCGTAGGTGTATCCACTGGCCCTCATACTATTCAATACTTAAGTGAATACCTCATACTTGATAAAATTCAAGTCTTCTGCAATAACTTGAATTTCATTGCAAAATTAATTTTTTTCTTATTACTCCTCCCTCCCCTTCTGCAGTCGATTTTTTTTAAGTGTAAGAAATCTACCTTATATCTGAGAAAGCAGTCAACTTAAATCCATGCAGAAGTGTGAACAATGAATAGGAGTTACCAAGCACAGTTCTGGTTGATACCTGTTGTCATGATGTAATTATTAAAAGCATATAGCTTATCTTGCAAGAGTGTCTTCTCATGTGGATTCTATGTTTATATTACTAATCAGTGTTTGTTAAATCAAAGAAAGATAGCTCATCTATAAAATGGCACTAAATAAGACAAAGCAAAGTGTACAGGGTCAGGGCAACGTGAGAGAGACTTTGGAGTCAGAGGGTATTTCGGTTGCTCTTCATTCATCTAAATATGGAAGCCAACTTCCTGTGTGGTCACCCCTGATGGATTCAATTCTCTGAAGCAAAGAAACACATAAAAACTCTAAAGAAACAAAACTTGCAAATATACTCTTTCCTTACAAAACACACATGGTCATAATATAATATATCTTTCAACTTTTTTAGAGATCTTTCCTAAGTTTCATTTCATAAAGAACATATCAAAACTTTGAGGGCTATCACAGGGCAAAGATTGTCATTAAGATTTCACAGTTCAGTTGAGAAAACAGACTTAGAGAAATTAGTGCCTGGACAAATTTGGAAAAAGCCACTAGAACTCAACACAGTTCTCCTTCACGTTTGACCTTATATGAAGAATCCGAGGGAAGGTTCCAGAAAGGAAATGAAGTAATGTGAGCTGCATGCAAAGTGGTACAGAGAAGACAGGATATACAGTCCTTATCGGGCAGCAGTTCAGCAGGATGCTCTTTGATGGCCCACGTCTACAGAAACTGCAAATTTCAGACCTGATACAATTTCCGGAGACAACCTGTTCATCTTTTTTTTTTTTTTTTTAGTTTCCTTTTTCTTTCAATGGTTGAGTTAGGTTTCTAAACAACTTTTAATCTTCTTGAGAATCATGGCTTCCATATTTTGTTTGAATTAAAACAAATTATGCAAATTGGTCAAATTTATTTTCAAATCACAGGTGTGTGAGTGATCTCACATTGGTAACCATAAAGGCTCAGAAGAGGCAGCCTTAAGTAAATAAGTGGGGAATTTCCACTTCTAACCACTTTCTTACCTTCTCTTCTCTTTGAATTGACTCTTTGAACTTTCTAATTTTCCTCTTTGGTGAAATATCTTCTCAAACACAGAAATGAGTTGGTTTGGAAAGTATGAGCTGGTATGTTTCTTCTTCCTAACTTGACATAGTAAAGGCGAAATACAATGTTCATTATCATGCGAACCTGGACTCTGAAAAACCTATTTTTGAAAGCAAAGGACATAAAAGAACTGTACCAAAGATAAGCTATATCTTTATGTAAATTAATTCCAGGCTTCTTACATGTAGAAAATATTTTGGGAGAAGATTCTCAAAGATAATAGTATAGAAATAGCAAATATAACATGTAGAAATTTAGAGCCTGTGTCACTAATTGAGGAAACAAATAATTCCGTTTGTATATGGATCTTGATAGATGCATGATGAATTTGAACAGAACTGCTTCTCTCACCTCCTTTGGATATGTTTATATCTATTTACATAGTGAGAGAAAAACCTCCAGATAGAAAACATTATCGGTCAGTCACTCAGTCATGTCTGACTCTTTGCGACCCCATGAACTGAAGCATGCCAGACTTCCCTGTCCTTCATCTTCCAGAGTTGCTCAAACTCATGTCCACTGAGATGGTGATGCCATTCAACCATCTTATGCTCTGTTGCCCCCTTCTCTGTTTTCAATCTTTCCCAGCACCAGGGTCTTTTCTAATGAGCTGGTTCTTCACATCAGGTGGCCAAAATATTGGAGCTTCAGCATCAGTCCTTCAATAAATATTAGGGTTGATTTCCTTTAGAATTGACTGCTTTGATCTCCTTGCAATCCAACAGCATAAGAATCTTCTCCAGCACCACAGTTTGAAAGCATAAATTCTTCAGCACTCAGCCTTCTTTATGGTCCAACTCTCACATCCATACATGACTACTGGGAAACCATAACTTTGACTATACAAACATTTGTCGGCAGGTAGAAGACACTCAAGAATTATGACCACTCTTTCGCTCAATAAATTTGAAGTTCAAATGTATTAAACTATTTCTTGATAGATTTTTCTGGCCTTTACTGAGGCAAGATGTTAGGAAAGGAAGATGAAACCCATGAAAAAAGGTCAAAGCAGGCATGAAATGTCATAAGCGTATTATGTATAGTTTTTAGCTAACACACTTGACAATTTAAGCAAAATGGACATATTCTAGACAAACCTCTTTTAAAATTGAAACAAGAATTTTAAAAAATCTTAATGGCTTTATAAATTTTAAATAGATTGAATCCATAATTGAATACATCTTCTTTGGGAAATAAATAAAACACAAAAGCATAAGTAAAACACACCATGCTCAGATAGTTTGGGGCATTTCAGGTGACTCTAGTGATAAAGAACCAACCTGCCAATGTAGGAGACATAAGAGATGCAGGTTTGATCCCAGGGGCAGAAAGATCCACTGGAAAAGGAAATGGCAACCCATGGCAGTATTCTTGCCTGGAAAATTCCACAGATAGAGGAACTTGGTGGGCTACAGTCTATAGGTTACAAGGAATCAGACATGACTAAGGAAACACAGTTTTATGTTCCCACCTACCAAACATTAAAGAAGAGGGGTGTGTGTGTGTGTGTGTGTGTGTGTGTGTGTGTGTGTGTGCGTGTGCGTGTGTTAGTCACTCTGTCGTGATATCATTGCCTCAATTGACATGAGTTTGAGCAAATTCTGGAAGACAGTGAAGGACAGGGAGCCTGGCATGCTGCAGTCCATGGGAATGCGAAGAGTTGCACATGGCTGAGTGACTGATGGAACAACAACAGCAGAAACTAATACACCATTGTAAAGCAACTATATTCCAATAAAAACAAATACAAAAAAATGAATGAAAGTCCTGGCTCCCTACGTGGCTTTCTCTAACACCACCCCATCAGGAGAGGGTTCAGTTGAAAGGTTTTGTTATAGGCTGGCAAGTGTGGAAACTCAAGTTTGAACCTCTGAGTGTTCTAGTGTGGATGAGAGTGGGACCATAATTTTTTTCACAGTGCTTGGCTGGAGTAGAGTAGTTATTCACTAAAACTTTGCTGTTTTGCTAGTTTGCCTTTTCTTGGATTTTTGGTGGAAAACGGTTTTGTGGTATGGACATTTTCCTGTTTGCACTGGCTAGCATTTCTGGCTTGTGGGATTCTTCAGCCCTGTGTCTCTGGGTCAAGTGAGACAAAAAGAGAACAACCACCACTGTACCATTTTTCTGGTCCTGAGTTTTCCAATCAGCCTTATCCTCACCATCTTTCATTTTTCCTGTGGAACTTTTATATGTAATACTCAGGGATTTTGTTGCACTTAAGTGGGGAGAATAGGGAAAATACTTCATATAGTCCTAGAAATAGATTCATAAACTTTAGTTTTCACAGTTGATATTATTGAGTGCATAAGAAATGCCAACGAATCTACAAACTGTTAAATACTAGAATATTTAATACAGTTTAGCTAATTTTCTTGAAATAGAAGACTACATGTATATAATTGAATTTATAAAAAACCAATAAAGAATAGAAAATAATATTTTTAAAATATAATTTCAACAGTATCAACATTCAAGTATTATGGAATAGGTCTAGCAAAAGACATTTAACAAAACTATGAAATATTGATACAAATAATAGACATATCCTGTTTAAGGATTAGAGAACTTAAATTGTAAGTGTGGCATGCTTCTTGAATTTACTTCTTTATTAATTAAAAAGAAACCTTTTGACCATGGTGCATAGTATGCAGGATCTTGGTTTCCTACTGGAGGTTGAAGACATGCCCGCTGCAGTGGAAGTGGAGTCTTAACCAGTGAACTGCTAGGGAAGCCTTAAATTAATTTTTAAATTCATTGCAATCCCATTCAAAAATCTTAACAGATTTTTAAATGAAAGTCAACAAACTTGCATAAGTTTACATAATTCTTCACACATCTGTAAGTAAGCCAGGCACTCCTAACAAAGGACAAGATTGCAACACTTGCTCTACCAGTCATCAATAGTTATAAACCTATAGTAATTTAGAGAGTGTGATGTCATGCTACAGAAAGAAAAGCAGACATATAGAATAAAGTTATGTCCTAGACCATTTTCTTGGGCTCCAAAATCATTGCAGATGGTGATTTCAGCCTTGAAATTAAAAGACACTTGCTCCTTGGAAGAAAAGCTATGACCAACCCTTCAGTTCAGCTCAGTCGCTCAGTCATGTCCGACTCTTTGCAACCCCATGAATCGCAGCACGCCAGGCCTCCCTGTCCATCACCAACTCCCGGACTTCACTCAGACTCACGTCCATCGAGTCCGTGATGCCATCCAGCCATCTCATCCTTGGTCGTCCCCTTCTCCTCCTGCCCCCAATCCCTCCCAGCATCAAAATATTTTCCAGTGAGTCAACTCTTCTCATGAGGTGGCCAAAGTACTGGAGTTTCAACTTTAGCATCATTCCTTCCAAAGAAATTCCAGGGTTGATCTCCTTCAAGATAGACTGGTTGGATCTCCTTGCAGTCCAAGGGACTCTCAAGAGTCTTCTCCAACACCACAGTTCAAAAGCATCAATTCTTCGGCGCTCAGCTTTCTTCACAGTCCAACTTTCACATCCATACATGACCACAGGAAAAACCATAGCTTTGACTAGATGGACCTTAGTTGGCAAAGTAATGTCTCTGCTTTTGAATATACTATCTAGGTTGGTCATAACTTTTCTTCCAAGGAGTAAGCGTCTTTTAATTTCATGGCTGCAGTCACCATCTGCAGTGATTTTGGAGCCCCAAAAAATAAAGTCTGACACTGTTTCCACTGTTTCCCCATCTATTTCCCATGAAGTGATGGGACCGGATGCCATGATCTTCGTTTTCTGAATGTTGAGCTTTAAGCCAACTTTTTCGCTCTCCTCCTTCACTTTCATCAAGAGGCTTTTTAGCTCCTCTTCACTTTCTGCCATAAGGGTGGTGTCATCTGCATATCTGAGGTTATTGATATTTCTCCCAGCAATCTTGATTCCTAGCTTCTGTTTCTTCCAGTCCAGTGTTTCTCATGATGTACTTTGCATGTAAGTTAAATAAGCAGGGTGACAATATACAGCCTTGATGTACTCCTTTTCCTATTTGGAACCAGTCTGTTGTTCCATGTCTGGTTCTAACTGCTGCTTCCTGACCTGCATACAGATTTCTTAAGAGGCAGGTCAGGTGGTCTGGTACAGCATATTAAAAAATGGAGATATTACTTTACCAATCAAGTCCATATGTCAAATAAAGTCAAATTACGGTTTTTCTTGGAGAAAGCAATGGCATCCCACTCCAGTACTCTTGCCTGGAAAATCCCATGGATGGAGGAGCCTGGTGGGCTGCAGTCCATGGGGTCGCGAAGAGTCAGACATGACTGAGTGACTTCACTTTCACTTTTCACTTTCATGCATTGGAGAAGGAAATGGCAACCCACTCCAGTGTTCTTGCCTGGAGAATCCCATGGATGGAGGAGCCTGGTGGGCTGCCGTCTATGGTGTCGCACAGAGTCAGGCATGACTGAAGCGACTTAGCAGTAGTAGCAATGGTTTTTCTGGTAGTCATGTATGGATGTAAGAGTTGGACCGTAAAGAAAGATGAGCACCAAAGAATCAATCCTTTTGAACTGTGGTGTTGGAGAAGACTCTTGAGAGTCCCCTGGACAGCAAGGGATCTAACCAGTCCATCCTAGAGGAAATCAGTCCTGAATATTCATTGGAAACACTGATGCTGAGACTGAAGCTCTAATACTTTGGCCACCTGATACGAAAAACTGACTCACTCGGAAAAACCCTTATGATAACCCTGAAAGATTGAAGGCAGGAGAAAGAGACGACAGAGGATGAGATGGTCGGAGGACATCACTGACTCGATGGACATGAGTTTGAGCAAGCTTTGAGAGTTGATGATGGACAGCAAAGCCTGGTGTGCTGCATAGAGCCCATGGGGTTGCAAAGAGCCGGACGTGAATGAGCGACTGAAGTGACCAAATTGATGGAACAAAGTGGAGATACGCATCCATAAATAAAGACTATTTAATGATATGGCAAGGTATTGACTAGGTGATGCTGTTTCCAATAATTCAGCTTGGACCCTGGTCCTAGTTTTTCTTTTCTAGCTTGATGTTGCCTTAACAGACAGAAGTAGTTTTTTTGTTGTAAGGTGTATGTAACCTGTGTTAATTTTGTGGTCTGAAGTGCTTAGCTATCACATAAGAAAAGATAATTTGATCCCTATGATACCAAGGTGATGCTGTTTCCAATAATTCAGCTTGGACCCTGGTCCTAGTTTTTCTTTTCTAGCTTGATGTTGCCTTAACAGACAGAAGTAGTTTTTTTGTTGTAAGGTGTATGTAACCTGTGTTAATTTTGTGGTCTGAAGTGCTTAGCTATCACATGAGAAAAGATAATTTGATCCCTATGATACCATACACAAATAACTTCTTCATGGATTGTAGACCTAAATGCAAAACTCAAACTGACAAAGATTTAGTATTAGTGTAGGAAATGGTAACCCACTCCAGTATTCTGGCTTGGAAAATCCCATGGACAGAGGAGTCCGGTAGGCTACAGTCCATGGGGTTGCAAGGAGTCAGACATGACTGAACGACTTCATCTACATCTTACCCAGGCTAACTCTGTGTTTATGATAAAAGAAGAGTATTAGAGTTCAGTTACATTTACAGAAATGTAAGGTAAAAGTCTCTTGCTGTGGAAATAATATCTTCCCTTTTTCCTACCATATTTCTCTATATAAAAGCACACAATTACACACTCGAAAGTGAATATATCTGACAACTATAATTCATGGATATATTGTTTCTCATTATATTCAACTTGAACTTTGACTGCTTTTTAAAAGTCACCTCAAAAATAATTACCTTTTATTGTCAAGCTTATAATTTTTATTTCTTGTCTACTGATGCTGCTACTTAACTGCTGATTTTATTTTCTCCCTCCATCTTATACAGTTCTTCATAACATATCTATATTCCCCATCCCTATGAATGGTTTAATCTTTCTAATCCTTTCACATGACATCTTTTCTTTCAAATATCTTAAAATATCTATTGCTAGAGAAATATTTAAATTATATGACATATATATATACATCTAAAAATAATTTCTATGATAAAGAAATGATTGTAAGGGGACACAAACAGTGAAAGGGAAATATGAAAAGCATTAAAAAAAACTTTTAAATAAACATACTTAATTCATTTAATTCAATATTTCAGAATTAATTCATTTAGCAAGCTCAATTTAAATATGACCACTGTGAACACTGTACAGAAACAAATGCAAGAGATTTTTTAAACCTCAAATAAATAGTTTGCTCATTAGAAGTACATTTTACTAACCAATATGACATTTGAACTCATATTTCAACTTTTGTTTCACATAGTGTTTTTTATGTGGCTGTCATTGTTGCTGCATTTCCATCCTGTAAGATTATTGCCCTTAAGTTATACAACTGGGCTTCCCTGGTGGCGCAGAGGTTAAAGTGCCTCCCTCCAATGCGGGAGACCCGGGTTCGATCCCTGGGTCAGGAAGATCCCCTGGAGAAGGAAATGGTAACCCACTCTAGTATTCTTGCCTGGAAAATCCCATGGATGGAGAAGCCTGGTAGGCTACAGTCCATGGGGTCGCAAAGAGTCGGACATGACTGAGCAACTTCACTTCACTTATACAACTAGACATTTGCTATGCAATCAATAAACTGATTGCAAGTTATTTAAAGACTATATAAACAAACTTTATAGATTTTAAAACCAAGAATTTAAGATCAATAATTATTTTAAAAACTAACGCTTTCAGTTGGTGATTTATAAAATATGAATGATCACCAGAAGATGGATCCTTAGCACCATGGACCTGTTAAATAAAAGTGAATTCTGCTTACAAGGAAATTTTAATGTCATACACTCCGAATGGCTAATAACTTGTTACTTTGCTAAGACAAGTACAGCAAATACTGTTAAAAGAGACAGACAAAGCAAATGTGAGTTGCACTGATGCAGGTGAAATCTCTTTTTCTTGGACTATATTTCAAGATTAAAGTCTTTTGAAGTTAAAAAAGAAATCTATGACAAATATGTAGGATGCCTGAGTCAACTTAAGAAAGGCACATTAGTGTCTGTTCAGTTCAGTTCAGTCGCTCAGTCGTGTCCAGCTCTTTGCGACCCCACCAACCGCAGCACGCCAGGCTTCCCTGTCCATCACTGCTCCTGGAGTTTACCCAAACTCATATCCATTGATTCGGTGATGCCATCCAACCATCTCATCTTCTGTCATCCCCGTCTGTTCCTGCCCTCAATCTTTCCCACTTTCAGGGTCTTTTCAATTGAGTCAGCTCTTTGCATCAGGTTGTCAAATTATTGGAGTTTCAGCTTCAGTATCAGTACTTCCAATCTTCTCAGGACTGATCTCCTTTAGGATGGACTGGGTGGATCTCCTTGCAGTCCAAGGGACTCCCAAGAGTCTTCTCCAACACCACCGTTCAAAAGCAGCAATTCTTCAGTGCTCCGCCCTCTTTATAGTCCAAATCTCACATCCATACATAACCACTGGAAAAACCATAGCCTTGGCTAGACAGACCTTTGCTGACAAAGTAATGTCTCTGCTTTTTAATATGATGTCTAGGTTGATCATAACTTTCCTTCCAAGGAATAAGCATATTTTAATTTCATGGCTACAATCACCATCTGCAGTGATTTTGGAGCCCCCCCAAATAAAGTCAGCCACTGTTTCCCCATCTATTTGCCATGAAGTGACAGGACTGGATGCCATGATATTAGTTTTCTGAATGTTGAGCTTTAAACAAAATTTTTCACTCTCCTCTTTCACTTTCATCAAGGGACTCTCTAGTTCTTCACTTTCTACCATAACGGCGTTGTCATTGACATATCTGAGGACATTGATATTTCTCCCAGCAATNGTGACAGGACTGGATGCCATGATATTAGTTTTCTGAATGTTGAGCTTTAAACAAAATTTTTCACTCTCCTCTTTCACTTTCATCAAGGGACTCTCTAGTTCTTCACTTTCTACCATAACGGCGTTGTCATTGACATATCTGAGGACATTGATATTTCTCCCAGCAATCTTGATTCCAGCTTTGCTTCAGTGAGCCCCAGCATTTCTCATGATGTACTCTGCATATAAGTTAAATATGCAGGTGACAATATACAGCCTTGATGTACTCCTTTTCCTATTTGGAAGCAGTGTGTTTTTCCATGTCTAGTTCTAACTGCTGCTTCCTGACCTGCATACAGGTTTTTCAAGAAGCAGATCAGGTGGTCTGGTATTCCCATCTCGTTCAGAATTTTCCACAGTTTATTGTGATCCACACAGTCAAAGGCTTTGGCATAGTCAATAAGCAGAAATAGATGTTTTTCTGGAACTCTCTTGCTTTTTGATGATCCAGTGGATGTTGTCAATTTGATCTCTAGTTCCTCTGCCTTTTCTAAATCCAGCTTGAACATCTGGAAGTTCATGGTTCACATATTGCTGAAGCCTGGCTTGGAGAATTTTGAGAATTACTTTACTAGCATGTGAGATGACTGCAATTGTGCAGTAGTTTGAGCATTCTTTGGCATTGCCTTTCTTTGGGATTGGAATAAAAATTGACCTTTATTAGTCCTGTGGCCACTGCTGAGTTTTCCAAATTTTCTGGCATATTGAGTGCAGCACTTTCATAGAATCATCTTTTAGGATTTGAAATAGCTCAACTGGAATTCCATCACCTCCACTAGCTTTGTTCGTAATGATGCTTCCTAAGACCCACTTGACTTCACATTCCAGGCTGTCTGGCTCTAGGTGAGTGATCACACCATCATGATTATCTGGGCCATGTTTATTAGTGTCTGTAGGTAATATAATTGTCCAGGACTAATAGAACAAATTCAGCTAAAGCAGTGCTCTATAAATTGAGCTTTATAGCTAAATTTTTTGTCTGTGTAAACCTATGTTTAGTAAACCTTTACTAAGAGAAAAGAATTACACTGGATTTTCCCCTATCTATAGAAAGAAACACTTCAATTATCTTAAATGCTAAAACACCTGTAATTAATCAGTAAATTAGTCCTTGAACAAAATACTTTTATTGTTTACAAGGTTCCAAACACTGTGATGGGTGTGCTGTATAGGACACAGAGAAATTTGTGGTTTAATCACAGTCCTCTAAGACCCAACAACATAGACAGGAGAAATAATCCCACAAATCTAAATACAATAAAGATTGGAAAAACATGTAAGGCAGTAATAGAAATGTGTGCTAATGTCATACTAGATAATTTGCAAAATGAATGGTTTAGTTTAAAATTTTTATAGAAAAAAATAAATAATTTCTGGCTACAGCAGTAGTAGACATTTCTCAGAGAGGAAAAAGGGAGTGGGTAGAAACTGAAGGCAGAAATAATTATATCATTATGTATCATATATCTGAGATGATTACACATGTAGAAGAATGTGTATGTGAAAAGTGCTAGTAAGAAGAGCTGGATAACTTAGAAAATGTAAACAGTGATTGTTGTTTTGTTCAGTCACTGAGTTGTGTCTGACTCTTTGCAATACCATGGACTGCATGCAGCACACCAGGCTTTCCTGTACTTCACTATCTCCTGGAATTTGCTCAAACTCATGTCCATTGAGTCAATAACGCCATCCAACCATCTCATCCTCTGTTGTCCCCTTATCCTCCTGCCCTCAATCTTTCCCAGCATTAGAGTCTTTTCCAAAGAGTCAGCTCTTTGCATCAGGTGGCCAAAGTTTTGGAGTTTTAACTTCAAGCATCAGTCCTTCCAATGAATATCCAGGTTTAATTTCCTTTAAGATTGATTCATTTAATCTCCTTGCAGTCCAAGGGACTCTCAGGGGTCTTTTCCAGCACCACATTTTGAAAGCATCAATTCTTAGGCGCTCAGCCATTTTTCTGGTCATACTCTCACATCCGTACATGACTACTGGAAAGACCATAGTTTTGACTATATGAACCTTTGCTTTGACTATATGAACCTTTGCCGGCTAAGTGGTGTCTCTGTTTTTACTATGCTGTCTAGTTTTGTCATAGTTTTTCTTCCAAAGAGCAAGCGTCTTTTAATATCATGACTGTAGTCACCACCTGCAGTGATTTTGGAGCCTGAGAAAATGCAGATTTGGTAGTGTTTCAATATTTTTCTGAAAAATTTTATACTTGCAATTATTTTTTTAATTGTTTACAAGAGCTGACACATAAAATCATCAGACTTGAAGATTTTTGTTGTTTATTCTGTTTTATAAGGGAAGATTTTTGATAACAATTGCAAGTTTTTTAAAAGATATAAGGCAACTTTCTGAGACATTTTCAGTTGCAGTTTCAAGGATTTTGGCCATTTCATTGGAATTGCTAAATGTGTTGGCTCATTAAAAGTTTTTATTATCCTTTTCATGTCTACAAGGTATGCAATAATAGTTACTCTTTCAATCCTGACATTGCAGACATGAGGGAAACCAGCAAAAAAGAGAAATAAATATGTAAATATATATTATATTCTATAACATCTAAACTTTCACTTCTACTGAGATGAAGCGAATGTGATTTGTCAGTGGGAATTTGCTGGAAACTTGAGAGCATTTCTGTTTTCTCCACTCAGGCCACTGTTATTGCCATATCTTTTGAAATAATCTTCTCTTCTCTTCTTACTTCTTACACTTCTTCCTGCTTGGAGATAACTCACGTTCTTGTTACTAGAGTATTTTTTTTTTTAGGTTCTTCAAAAATCTTTAGTAACTTCAATATTTTAGCCTAGATGTTGCATACCTCTGAGAAAGTCTATTCCAGATAATTTGGGCAATTCCTCTTTATCAGGGAGTATCAAGTCTAGACTAATTAAATTCTAGGTATTTTAACTGTACCTCAATTTTCTTAACTTTAAAATGAAATAATATTTGTACTTATCACATAAAGTAGTTGCAAAAAAAAGAACTTATACATGTAAAACACTTAAAGTAGTGCATGGCTTAAAGTTGGTGGAAAAGGAGTACATCAAGTCTGTATATTGTCACCCTGCTTATTTAACTTCTATGCAAAGTACATCATGAGAAACACTGAGCTGGAAGAAACACAAGCTGGAATCAAGATTGGCGGGAGAAATATCAATAACCTCAGATATGCAGATGACACCACCCTTATGGCAGAAAGTGAAGAAGAACTAAAGAGCTTCTTGATGAAAATGAAAGAGGAGACTGAAAAAGTTGGCTGAAAGCTCAACATTCAGAAAACGAAGATCATGGCATCCGGTCCCATCACTTCATAGGAAATAGATGGGGAAACAGTGGAAACAGTGTCAGACTTTATTTTT